>OX453235.1:4061961-4231918 GCA_949709995.1 Arachnomyces sp. KDTOL00113 | reverse complement strand
GATCGTACTGGTGGAGAGTGCGGCCGACAAAGGCTGGGTCTGCGGGATCGGCCATCTGGGTGGCGATATCTCTGACGCCGTCGGCGTCCTGGTAGAGCAGGTCGGCGGTGGAGGGGATGGGGAGAGCGGCGAACCGGTCGTGGAGACTGGGGACGTGAGATGCGAGGAGGATGATGCGCGCGACGAAATCATCATAGACGCAGCCGGCGTTGTAGTCGTCGCGGGAGTGCATGGGGAGGGGCATCATGCAGGTCCAGTGAATTTGGCCGGGGGGGAAGTCTCGTGCGTTGCGGAGACGGGCTCGGAAGATGCCGATGAGCTCGACGTCGAAAGTGGGGGGCGGGAATGCGGTGTTGGGGCACTCGTGCATGCCGTGGTTCAGGGCCTCTGGGATAACCTTGGCGCGCAGATCGACGTTGCGCTTGTCCTCCTCGAGGAGGAAGCACCATTCGCAGGTCCCGTGGTCGATGATGGACAGGATGAACCACTGGAGCTGGGTGCGGAGAAACGTCCTGGTGAGCTTCCCGGAGGCGTCGAATGGGGCCGATGGGGAGGCGACATAGGATCGCTGCGAGGAGGACTGCGACCATGCGGGATTGCGTGGCGTTGTCGTGTTTGCCGGGGCAGGGGGCGCGTTGCAGGCGCGGTTGCGACCGCCGGAGAATGAGGACGACGAGGTGGAGGGTTTCGCACCGTTGTAAGAGGCAAGCGGCAGGTTGTCGAGCGGGCGCAGCGGGGTGCGAGGGACGGAGGGTGGTTTTTTGAAGCCGGTGCTGGCCGTGGTGGACCCCGTGGTGGACCCCGTGGTGGACCCCGTGGTGGACGACGACTCTGTCTGTTTGGAGGATGTGGAGGAGACGGACTTTTTGCGGGGAGAGTGGTCGTACATGCCGGTGAGCTTGGTGAGGATGGAGATGCAGTCCGCCTCGGACAGCGGCTGCGGTGGGTTTTCGTTCTCGTCGTCGTCGTCGTCGTCTGAAAAGTCGGGAGTGTTCATGGGCCTCCGGTGGATGCAGGAGGTGCACAGGTTGGGACAGTCGGCGCAGGACAAGGACAGGGGCTCGGGCTCGTCGACGTACTTGGACAGGACGGTTCGCAGACAGAAGATGTCCTTCCGCCTCTTGCGCTTGGGCGGGAACTGTGGGGGGGCGGCGGTGTGCAGGTACTGACGCATGCCGTTGTCCAGCGAGCGGAAAAACTTGACCATCATGTCGGTATTGTGCTGCTTGGTGGTGATGAGCAGGGAGCGGGCCTGCAGTCCGGGTCGGCGGGCGGCGCGGGCCATGTGCTGGGTGAGCTCGATGGTGCCGTAGACTTCCAGCCAGTGCACGACGAGACTGATATTGGGCAGATCGATGCCGGTGCCGAGGGAGGAGGTGCCGACGATCAGACGCAGCTTGCCGGAGCGCAGCAGGGTGATGAAGACCTTGCGGGAGCCTTCGTCGATCTCAGCGTGATAGGCGGGACAGTTGAGCTTGTTGGACAGGGAGTCGGCCGCGGCCTTGGTGCTGGTGATGATGATGACGGCGCCGGCGGAGGAGTACCTCTTTGCGTTGGAGGCTGTGCCGTTCGGGGTGGCGTTGTGGATGTGCCCGTCCTCGATGGAGCGGCCCCGGGTGATGTTGTCCTGCAGGTTGCCGAGGCCGGCGAGCTCACGCAGCAGGGTCAGGATGGCATCTTGGTAGGTATCGACGCAGTGGACGCACGGCTGGATGTGGCGGAGCACGGTGGGGGTGCGAACGACGGTGACGTCGGAGGGGCGCAGATTGAATTTGGTAAAGAGGCTGTTCTCTTGGGACGGAGGCAGCGTGCCGGTGAGCAGGACCCAGGGAACGTGGAACTCGGTGATGATCTTGATGAAGGGCAAAGAGTCCCGCCAGTGCTCATCGTAGACCATGATGTGGGCCTCGTCGAAGACGAGACGCGCCAGCTCGCCGCGGCTGACGATGCCGGCGAAGAAGCTGTGGAATGCGGGCGTGATGGCGGTCTCCGGGGTGACGATGACGAGCGAGCTGGGGTTGTTGATTTGGCCGTGCGCTTTGAAGATGGTGGGCTGGATGCCAACGGCACGGCAGCGGGGGAGAAAGTCGTCTCGCAGGGCGATGAAGGGGATGATGACCACGGTGACCTTGGGACTCGGGGTGAGGAGGACGGGGATGGTGATGGCCAGCGTCTTGCCGCCGCCGGGGGGCAGGACGAGTAGAAGATGGCCCCGTTCCTTGAGGATGTGCAAGACACCCTGCTGCTGCTCCGGGGAGCGCCATTGAGCGTTGGAGTCGCCGTAGATCGTGCAGAGCGCATCCTGTGCCCGCTGCTCGGGCGTGGCGGTGTCGACGGGGCAGACGATGTCGTTCATGATGTCCGGGTTGGTCAGGGGGAACTCTTCTTCCATTTCCTCTGGCACCGGCGCCGGCGCCGGCTCATCCTTGATCGCGGGCGGCTCAGCGACAGCCTGCGGCTGTTGCGGCTGTTGCGGCTTCTTGGTGAGCGGGGTGGGGGAGGAGAGCAGCCACGACGCGTCGTCGAAGTTGAGCGAGTCGAGCGAGGTCCACTGCCAGTCTTCGGGGAAGGCCAGTGTATCGTCCAGCGTGGTGGCCTCGGTGGTGTGGTCCGTGGCGGTGAGATGGGACAGTTCCTCGGCTGATATCGTGGGCGTCTTGGGCGAGCGCTGCGGGGGGGAGCCGTTTTTCTTGCGGGGAGGCTGCGCGACGTGGTCCTGTGCCTGATTCTCCGCATCGGGCGGGGAGTGGTGGGTGGGAGCCGGGGACTGCACGCGCACGCGTTTTCTAGAGGCCGTCGGCGCAGGGACCGGGGCGGTTGCGGTGGCGGTGGTCCCGAGTTTGAGGATGGGAGACGGGGCGGGGCGCGAGTCGGGGACGGTGCTCTGGAACTGGCTGGTGGAGATGACCATGGGGGTCACAGCGGACAGAGGCTGCTTTGTCAGCGGGTTGATGTGAGGAGTGGCTGGGACCGGTGGGGCCGCGGTGACATCACGCGGGGGTGACTCTGTGGGAGCTGGGCCGGCGGGATGGTCGACAGGCTGCTGAGGGGTGCGCGGACGGTTCAGGTGGAAAAACTCGTGCCAGGTGAGGGAGACTCTGCGGAAGGCGGCGATCGTTTCCGGGGTGGTGCCCACGAGCATATCGGGAGTGAGGGCGTAGTGGTGTTCGTCAACCTCCTTGGTGTGGCCGAGCTGCAGGATGTGATTGATGGTGGTGTCAGGCTGGCCGGAGTCGCCGGCGGCCGAGGTCATGCCCGCGGCGGTGGCGATGGTTGTGGCTGTGGAGGGAACGTGGCCCAAGGAATTTTTGGCCGCGGCGGCGCTGGGGATGCCGGGGAAGAGGAACTCGCGGTTGATGGCGACGGCCAGATGGCGCCACATGGACATGGTGATGCGTAAGCCGAGCATCTGCTCGGTCATGAGGCCCAGGTGGTGGGTGATGTGGTCCGTGCGCCACGGGGTTGGGGTGCTGTTGGGAGTGAAGAGGAGGGGGGTGGGTGGCTTGACGGCGGTGGGCTTGGCAGAGGAAACAGACTGCAGGGCCAGCTTGCCGTGTTGGATGAAGGGGAGGACGTTGCGCAGGTAGGCGACCATGAGGCAACCGACGCGTGGCGGCAGGGAGCGGACGATGACCATGGGACGACCGGTCTGAGCGTCGTTTTTGTTGTAGAGGGAGACGACGGTCATGGTGCCGGACTCGACCAGAACGTTGCGATTGGTGCTCCAGGCGTTGCTGTGCTGCAGTTTGAGCAACTCTGTGCCCCGCATGGGCAGTCCACCGGCGAGGAGGTTGAGCACGGCGAGGTTGAGGAGGCCGCGATCGGCGCAGCGCAGGTACTGTTCGAACGCTACGAGGGTCAGTGAGAGGAGGGAGAGAGAGAGAGAGAGAGAGAGAGGGAGGAAGAGGACAGCGTACCGGGACGGTCGAATTGCAGTTTGCCGTTGACCAACTTGACGGGACGAATGCCGAGGGTACCGCGAAGACCGAGAGTGTCGTTGCGCTGGAGCGCGCGGCAGATGGTATCGAGGCCGCCGTGGTCGAGCCCAGAGGGCCGCTTGCTGTTTTTGGGGTCCGAGTCGAGGGCGGGGCGGGAGAGGATCTCGATGATGGAGTCACCGACCTTGGACCAGTTCCAGTTGTCGACAAAGTGGGTGGGATCGCAGGAGTCCAGGTAGCGATGGCCGGCCTCTGTGGATGGGATAAAGTTGAGGTCTTGGCAAAAGATCTTCTCGGTGTTGGAGAGGAGCACGTCCATCATGTGGCGGATGCGGGAGACCTGGATGCGCACGCCGTGAAAATCGAGCATCTCAAAGGCGCCGTGGACGCGGAGAACGCACGGGTTGCTGTAGAAGCCGCGTGCGATGGTCTTGGCGTATGCGCGGAGGGAAAAGATCTCGGTGAAGGGGTTGGAGGCACCGTCTGAGAGGTGATCGTGCACGATGGGCCTGATGATGCTGACGGGGTCCCAGCTGAGATCGCGGTCCTGCGTTTCGACGGCGGCATTCTGCATGGAGATCATGGCCTGGACACGATAGGTGATGTCGTCGATATCGAGGTCGGTGGGGAAGTGATGCTGGTCCAGCGGATCGTCGTTTTGGACGGCGGGTTGATTGATAAAGGACTGGACCTCGTCGGACAGGCTCGTGGGAGCGTCGCCGGGCAGGTGAAAGTGGATGGTGAGCAGACGCATGCAGTAGACCAGGCGGGAGAGCATGGGAGACGTTTCGTGGGGGTAATACCAGTGGCCGGCGTCGGTGTGGAAACAAGAGTAACCGATGAAGAGCACCAGAGGGCAGCGTCTGATCATGCTGGGGCAGTTTTGCTGGATGAGACTCTGGGACAGGGCCTGTATGGTGGCGAGGAGGCCTGTGATCTGACGGTCCTCTTCCAGCTGGGCTGCAGGGTTTGAGCTGGCGCCACGGCGGTCACGTTGTGTGGCGTAAGCGATGAGGCGGGAATGCAGATCCAGGGCTGCGGTCAGCTGCTCGGGAGTGAAGATCGGGTGGTATGCCAGTTCCGACTTGAGCAGGCCTTTGCGGTTGGCAAAACGCAGGACGAAGAGGATCAGGTTGGTCCAGAGGGAGGTGTACTGCCTGAGGCTGGAGGTGTGGACGAGGCGAAAGGGCTTGGGGCTGAGCTCGGCGGGTTTGCAGGTGCGGAGATGGCGGAGAGTCAGCGTGTCGTGGGTGGCCACGGTGACGGCGGCGGCGTGGACCAGGCGTTGCACGAGGTCGCTGAGGACGCGTCCGTAGGGGAGAGGATCGTCCCGGGCATTAAAGGCGACGGCGAGGGGAGCCAGGTCCTGCATGCAGGCGCCCTGGAAGATGGCGGGCCACCTGGTGCGGTTATGCCAGAGGGAGAAGTCTTGACCGTCGTGTGCGGGCACCTGGGCCAGAGCCACGCGTTTGAGGTGGTCGTGATGGCCGAGGAGCTTCTGGAAATCGCAAAGCGCGTGTTGTATGTCGGGGGAGGCGAGGGTGCGGGGACACTCTTCGTCGTCGAACGCGTGCAGGGACAGATGGCTTTGGGCAAGGGGATCTTCCGTGGTGGGGATGGACTCGGGCTCGTGGTCTGCCTGCTGGATAGATAGGAAGCGTTAGCAGTCTTTGAGTAACAGAGGGTGTGTGAGGATAATGGGAGAAGAGGACGAGAGAAACCGCTTGCGACGTACCGACAGGGCCTCGGGTGGCGGATCGACTACAAAGTACTGAATGCGATGAGCGAAGATGGTGCAGACGCACACGGGGTATCTGTAGTGATCGGCGGGCTCTTCCAAGTCGGTATCGGTGGCGGAGGAACCATCGGTGAGATCTGTGATGGAAGGGGATACTTGGTTTCTGGCCAGTTCACGTGCATGGACCTTTTTCATATGCTGAGTCATGGAGTCGGGGGTGATACAGGCGTATGAGCATTCCGGCATCAGACAGAGACGACCGTCTCGATGAAGCTGGAGGTGTGGGGAGTAGCCGAATGTCTGAGCATGCAAGATGCCGGCTGTGTCAGTGGACTGAATGGCTGGCAGTGATTTGACAATCTTGGAGATGCGGCCGCGCTCTGCCGACGAATAGCTGGAGCGATGACGTTGACGGAGATGAGTTCCCGCAGAACCAACATTGATGGCATATTTGCATATCGTGCATATCACCACACGACGGTCCGTGTCGTGGAAGAGGGGAGTGATGTCCGGGGCTGGAGAAGTCATGCTGATCATTTGCCTGCCGGAGGCAGATGTAGCCAGGCCGAAGAAGATGTCAAGACTGGACTTGATAAACGTAGGCAGAAGAAAGACGAAACGAAAGACGAAACGAGAGGGATTGGATCAATTAGATATCTTTTTTGAGACAGAAACACCAGCGAAATGATGACGTCGATAGTAATTGATGTAGATGAACGAGAAGAGAAGACAGACGAAAGAACGCGTCAAGACTGGACTTGATAAACGTAGGCAGAAGAAAGACGAAACGAAAGACGAAACGAGAGGGATTGGATCAATTAGATATCTTTTTTGAGACAGAAACACCAGCGAAATGATGACGTCGATAGTAATTGATGTAGATGAACGAGAAGAGAAGACAGACGAAAGAACGCGTCAAGACTGGACTTGATAAACGTAGGCAGAAGAAAGACGAAACGAAAGACGAAACGAGAGGGATTGGATCAATTAGATATCTTTTTTGAGACAGAAACACCAGCGAAATGATGACGTCGATAGTAATTGATGAAGAGAAAAGAACGGACGGAACTTGAGGTAGAGGTCTGGCAAAGGAACGAAGATGCTGCACGCGTTGAAACGTGACGAAGATGAAAGAGAATGGCAGAAATGACAGCGGGGTAGAGAAGAGCGGGAGCAGAACAGAATTCTGATTCCGAAGATGATGATGATGATGATGAACGAAGGAGATGAGAGAATGAGAGAGTGAGATGTGTCTGAACGAGGGGGTAGAAGATGAGAGGGTCAGACAGAACGAGAGTGCTGATAACTGAAGGAGATACACAAAATCAGAATGACAGAATGAGAAGAGAAGTATAGATCAATTAGATATCTTTTTTGAGACAGAAACACCAGCGAAATGATGACGTCGATAGTAATTGATGCAGAACTTGATGTAAAGACATGATAGAAAAGAGCAAGATGAAACAAGGGCGAAAGAACGCGTTAAAGTGACGCGTTGAGATGTGATGATGGAACGAGGTGGACGCGTGGGAATGGGGTGTGAGAACGGGACGCAGAACGAGAGAAAACGGGGTGAGAAAACGAGATACAGAACGAGGAGGACGTGAGGAAACGGGGTGAGGAAACGGGGTGAGGAAACGGGGTGAGGAAACGGGGTGAGGAAACGGGGTGTGGAAACGGGGTGTGGAAACGAGATACAGAACGAGGTGAGGAAACGAGGTGTGGAAACAAAATGTGAAAACGAGATACAGAATGAGATACAGAACGAGGTGAGGAAACGACATGAAAACATCAATGTTGACGTTTACGAGGTTCGGAATACTCTACGAGATGAAGAGAAGAAGATGAATATTGAATTGCTATCAAGTGCTGTTTGTTGATAGTAACACGGATCTGAAGAGAGTCAGAAGGATGAAACAGGTCAATTTCTGAGCGAGATTGAAAGCGCCAGGTGTGATGAAAAGAAAAGATGATCTCATCTACAGCTACGTGTAGATATATGGAAAAGCTGTTGAAAGAGATGTTGCTGTGCAAACGACAAAGAAATACGTTCGAGTTGACATGAACAGCGCTTGCTCTTTTCATCATCAGACAAAGCCGATTCAGAGCAAGCTCATGCTTGATAAATAACAGTATTTTCGCTCGGCTGTAGAATAAAGAATCCCGTATCATTTCCGCTCGCTCTTGTGTCGAGGTTTCAGATGATGCTGTGAGGTATGATGGCAAAGACATCTTCAGGTTTCGAAAGATGATTCCGGTTCAATGGATGGAGCTGTTTTATGATCAAAACACGTTAGTCGAGCTTCAAAACAGAAAAAGAGTAGTGCACTTGCTTCATATTTTTGTGATGACATCTGGTGTTTAAAGTTGAAAAGAGTTGAGGATGAGAATGAGTGGGTTGAAGCCGCGAGAGCTTCTTGGGATTGACTTTGCGCATAGTTGCAAAGACGAGCAGAATGAAATGTCTGTGCGAAGATGATGATTGCTGAATATCCAGCTGTTTTGAGTCTGCAGACGAAGATGCGTGGACGTGAGCTACAGAGAATGATGAGCTTGATGAGGACTGGGAGAATCGAAGGGTTGATGTTGGGAGTGGCTCGGGGTTATAGATTAGATCACATGACATGGTGATGATCGCTGTTCTGGGCTGTGAGTTTTGGTTCGCCGAAAGCGGTGATTGCTGGGAAATCTTTGTTTGGGATATTCGGAAATTTTCGAGAACATGATCTAATCTCAATGTTTTTTATGATAATATCGTTCTGGACTTGTTTGATGTTGTAGGATGATTGACTACATTTTGAATGTCTTTTTTCATGCGCTGGTTAACTACGAATTACTAGACAGATGACTGACGCGCGTGTTGATCGAAAAAACGTGCATTTGCTTCAATGTTCTTTCTTTCTGATGCGGTGATGACGGGATGAGGGTGGTGTGGTGAGAGAGAGAGAGATGGCGACGGTGAGATACACGGTGATGTAGAGTGGGAATTTACGTAGTCTCATCGATTTCTGTTGCAGATTGAGTGAAACCGATGGTAGCAACGAGGCGATAGGCTGCCTGTCTGTGATGTACTTGATACAGGTATACAAAGAAAAAATCTTGATGAAAAATATCACTGTGATTTGAAAACGATGATGGGATAGCTAGTGGTGAATGCGACTCGGTCCCGGTGAATGTTGGTTGAGGCTGACTCGGCTGAGTGTTGAATATATATATTTATCACACGGATGGGACCACGAAAAAAACAAACTCAACGCGCCGGAATCACGGTGATCAAAACACTCATCTAGTCAACTACGAGAAGGGGACTTGATATTACTTTGGCGAAATCACACAGCGAAAAGAAAAAAAAAAAGAAAGATGATGAAACGTTGAGTATGTATCTAGGTATCTGTTTGTTTTTCTCAACAATGATTTTGCATATAAAAAAAAAAGACACTGAGCTGATATACAATGATGATGATTACAGTGAATGCCGACTGGCCACGAGCCTTTTTCTCTCCGCATCCGAATCTAGATCCGTGAATATTCGTCTCGACGCGTTGAAAGCAGGAGAAAGCGGACGCCCTTGAGTGTGGCGGCCGGTGACTCTCGCCCGACTCGCAGGGCCGCCCTTGAATGTGGCGGCCCATGAGAGGCCCACGGGCAGAGCGCATAGCGTGTACAGCCCGTGGGTCAGAGTCGGGCGAGAGAGTCGAGGGCGCGAGTCAAAGGTGCGTCAACAACAGCAGAATGAAGAAGATTTCAGATAGGCGAGGGAGCTCGTGTGAAGGGGTTCTATCAGGCTAACCGGTTAGGAACAAACACACAGATGCCAAGGCTTTCGAGCCTCAGTGAGGACGACGAAGAAGATCCCGATATCAAAAAGAAGGATCTCTTAAGAGCATTTCTCTCACCCGAGAGGAACTGTTCGAAGAGACAGTCCCCGGATGGCGACCACGAGAAGCAATTACATTCGTCATCCGGGGACTTTCGGATGGATCACGTTTTGAGAGGTCGACGAGTTGAGATCGCTGTTGTACGCACTATGAAGTATAATGATTCATTCTTCTTATTTTGCCATTGTTGTCTTCGACATCAAAAGCGTATATACTAACGATGCTGCTACTTTATAGACAACGCAAAACACTCTCTCATTCACAGGTCAACGCAACTCGCTTCGTTTCGATGAGAGGCCCACGGGCAGAGCGCATAGCGTGTACAGCCCGTGGGCCTCGACGACTTCTTTCAGGAGTGGCGTTGAGGGAGAGATGGTGAAAGGTAGGCGAGGAAGTTCGTGTGTTGAGACGATTGGCGCTAACGCTTTTGGGAAACACAGATGCCAAGGCTTTCGAGCCTCAGCGAGGATGAGGAAGAGCAAGACATCAAAAAGGAGGATTTATTGAGAGCTTTTCTCTCACCCGAGAGAAATTCTCCAAAAAGGAAGTCACCAGATGGCGACCACGAGAAAAAACTTCAAGTGGTCATTCCGTCGCCAAGACCAATCTCGGTGGTCGATAATTCATCTGTGAAGCAGTCTTTTTCTGTATTGATGAACTCGTTTCATGCGCATAATGATCTCTCCGACTTTTTCACCCTGAATGATGACGAGGAGAGGATCGAAAAATCCTCATATAAAGCTAACTCTTTGAAAGACAAAGAGATCAAGAAGAAAGATGTGAGGGGAAAAGTGGACTGTGTCTGAAGACACGCTGGTGGTTCGTGGGAGGCCCACGGGCAGAGCGCATAGCGTGTACAGCCCGTGGGCCTCGATCACATCTTCTTCAAGGATGCCGTTGAGGTAGAGAGAAATGTCTGTATCTTGAGGGTGGTGTTGGGTGGATAGGATTGAGCTCGGGGTGCCGATTGGTGGGTTTCTTATACTCAGGCTCGGGAGAGGAACAGGAATAACTGGTTTAATAAACACTGATGTCTTAATTCAATATCAATAAATTATTGTCGAACATTAAATATGATAAATACTTTACCTGGGGCGAAATGGACGGCGTGGGACTTGATGCGATGAGAACGCAAAGAATGTAGACAAAATAAAAAAAGAGTTGTAGAGAGCGTGAGGATGTGAGAGCAGGGGTGAGGGTGATGATGAGAAGATGAGAGAGTGGGAAAGAGGGTGGCGACGGTGAGATGCACGGTGGTGTAGACTAGGCAGGAACGGGGATGACGACGATGATGTGACGCGGAAACAAGATGATGTGGGCGTGTAATGAGAATAAGGTTGGAAAGACGAAAAGAGGAATGATGGCAGAAGGGTTGTATGATGTCGAGTGGGAATTAGATGACGACGACGGGAGTGGAAAATGCAGTTATAATAAGGGTGTGAACAGATGGAATGTGTGCTGGGAATGGGGTGGCGGCAATGAGGGGGGTTGAAGATGACGATGGTGAGGTGTATGAGAATGAGAAGGAACGAGGGTGGTTGAGGAACGAGGGTGATTGAGAAACGAGGGTGGTTGAGGAACGAGGGTGGTTGAGGAACGAGGGTGGTTGAGGAACGAGGGTGGTTGAGGAACGAGGGTGGTTGAGGAATGAGGGTGGTTGAGGAATGGGGATGACGACGATCAGATATATGATGAGAGAGTGGTGGGTAGGAACGGGGATGGCGACGGTGAGGTGGTGAGAGTGGGAATGAGGATGGCGACAGAAGAGTATGAGGTTCATTTCTGTGGTGGGTCTGGTGGGGTAAGGACAGGGTATCTAATCAACCAATCGCAGGGCGCCTGGAATGGCTAGCCATTCCAGGGTATATGGTGATAGAACTGAATCTTGTTAAATAAACTCGTGAGAGTGTTGTCAAGCAAATGAAAGTGAATGATAAACAAACGCATGCAATAAATCAGACAAAAAAGCATGAGAGACATTTCGTGAAAATAATATTAATAATCGACGTTAATGTGAAAACAAAAGTAATTGATAAAAAGCATTAAAAAGCAATGTCTAATCATGCTAAAACAGTTTTGCTGAATGAGACTCTGAGATAAAGTCTGTATAATGACGAGAAAATTTATGATTTAACGATTTTTTTTTAATTAAGTTGCAAAGTTTAAGCTAACGTCACGACAATCATGTTATGTAACATAAACGATGAAACGAGAATACAAATTCAGAGTTGTGATCAGTTACTCGAGAGTGAAAATTAAATAATATATCAGTTTCGATTTAAGCAAATCTTTGCGATTGATAAAACGTAAAACGAAAAAAATCAGATTGATTCAGAGAGAGATATACTATCTAAGACTGAAAATATAAACGAAACAAAAAAACTTGAGACTAAGCTTGACGAGTTTGCAAATGTAAAAATAACAAAAAGTTAGCGTGTCATGAGTGATCATGATAACAATGATAACGTGAATTAAACATTGCATGAAATCGTTAAGAACGCGTTCATAAAAAAAAGAATCGTCTTAAACATTAAAAATGATAACGAGAGAAATTAAATTTTGCATGCAAACATTCTGAAAAATGATAAATCATTTAATGCGATTATGTCAAAGAGAGAAATCTTGATTATCATGTGCGAGCATTTAAGTCAGAGTCACGCGTTTAAGATAATCGTGATAATCAAGAAATTTTTAAAAATTGCAAAACGCGTGTTGTATGTTAAGAGAGACGAAAATGCAAGAACACTTTTCGTTATTAAACGCGTGCAAAAACAGATAACTTTGAGCAAGAGAATTTTTCGTGATAAAAATGAACTCAAGTTCGTGATTTGTTTGCTAAATAAATAAAAAGCGTTAACAATCTTTGAGTAACAGAGAATGTGTGAAAATAATGAGAAAAAAAAATGAGAGAAATCGCTTGTGACGTATTAACAAAATCTCAAATGACGAATTGATTACAAAGTACTGAATGCGATAAGCGAAAATGATATAAACGCACACGAAATATTTGTAATGATTGACAAGCTCTTTCAAATTGATATCAGTGACAAAAAAATTATCGATGAAATCTGTGATGAAAGAAAATACTTGATTTTTAATCAGTTCACGTGCATGAATCTTTTTCATATGCTAAGTTATGAAATTGAAAATGATATAAACATATGAGCATTTCAACATTAGACAGAGACAATCATCTTGATAAAATTAAAAATGTGAGAAATAATTAAATGTTTGAGCATGCAAGATGTTAACTGTATCAGTGAACTAAATAACTAACAATGATTTAATAATCTTGAAAATGCGATCGCGCTCTGTCAACGAATAGCTGAAATAATAACGTTAACAAAAATGAGTTCTCGCAAAATTAACATTAATGATATATTTGCATATCGTGTATATCATCACACAATAATTCGTGTCATGAAAAAGAGAAGTGATGTTCGAAATTAAAAAAGTCATGCTAATCATTTGTCTGTCAAAAACAAATGTAATTAAATTGAAAAAAATGTCAAAATTGAACTTGATAAACATAAACAGAAAAAAGACAAAACGAAAAACGAAACGAAAGAGATTGAATCAATTAAATATTTTTTTTAAAACAGAAACATTAGCGAAATGATGACGTCAATAATAATTGATGTAAATGAACGAGAAAAGAAAACAGACGAAAAAACGCGTCAAGACTGAACTTAATAAACGTAAATAGAAAAAAAACGAAACGAAAAACAAAACGAGAGAGATTGAATTAATTAAATATCTTTTTTGAGACAGAAACATTAGCGAAATGATGACATCAATAGTAATTAATGTAAATGAATGAGAAAAGAAAACAGACAAAAGAACGCGTCAAGACTAAACTTGATAAACGTAAACAAAAAAAAAACGAAATAAAAGACAAAACGAGAGAGATTAAATCAATTAAATATTTTTTTTGAGACAGAAACATTAGCGAAATGATAACGTTAATAATAATTAATACAGAACTTGATATAAAGACATAATAAAAAAAAGCAAGATGAAACAAAAGCGAAAAAACGCGTTAAAGTGACGCGTTGAAATGTAATGATAAAACGAGATAAACGCGTAAAAATGAAATATGAAAATGAGACACAAAATGAGAGAAAACAAGATGAGAAAACGAGATACAAAACGAGAAAAACGTGAGAAAACGAAATAAGAAAACGAAATGAGAAAATGAGATGAGAAAACAAGATGTGAAAACGAAATGTGAAAACGAAATACAGAACGAGATAAAAAAACGAAATGTGAAAACAAAATGTGAAAACGAGATACAAAATGAGATACAAAACGAGATGAGAAAACGACATGAAAACATTAATGTTGATATTTATGAGATTCGAAATACTTTACGAGATGAAAAAAAAAAAATGAATATTGAATTGTTATCAAGTGCTGTTTGTTGATAATAACACGAATCTGAAAAAAGTCAGAAAAATGAAACAGATCAATTTTTGAGCGAGATTGAAAGCGTCAAATGTGATGAAAAGAAAAAATGATTTTATTTACAATTACGTGTAAATATATGAAAAAGTTATTGAAAGAAATGTTGTTATGCAAATAACAAAAAAATACGTTCAAGTTAACATGAACAGCGCTTGCTTTTTTTATTATTAAACAAAGTCGATTCAGAGCAAGCTCATGCTTGATAAATAACAGTATTTTCGCTTGATTGTAAAATAAAGAATTTCGTATTATTTTCGCTCGCTCTTGTGTCGAGATTTCAGATGATACTGTGAAATATGATAACAAAGACATTTTCAAATTTCAAAAAATAATTTTAATTCAATGAATGAAGTTGTTTTATGATTAAAACACGTTAGTTAAGTTTCAAAACAGAAAAAAAGTAATGCACTTGCTTCATATTTTTGTGATGACATTTGATATTTAAAATTAAAAAAAGTTAAAAATAAAAATGAGTGAGTTGAAGTCGCGAAAGTTTCTTGAAATTGACTTTGCGCATAATTGCAAAAACAAGCAAAATGAAATGTTTGTGCGAAAATAATGATTGCTAAATATTCAACTGTTTTAAGTTTGCAAACAAAAATGCGTGAACGTAAGTTACAAAGAATGATAAACTTGATAAAAACTAAGAGAATTGAAAAATTAATATTAAGAGTGACTTGAGATTATAAATTAAATTACATGACATGATGATAATCGCTGTTCTAAACTGTGAGTTTTAATTTATCAAAAGCGATGATTGCTAAAAAATCTTTGTTTAAAATATTCAAAAATTTTCAAGAACATGATCTAATCTCAATGTTTTTTATGATAATATCATTCTGAACTTGTTTAATGTTGTGAAATGATTAATTACATTTTGAATGTTTTTTTTCATGCGTTGATTAATTACGAATTACTAGACAAATGACTGACGCGCGTGTTAATTAAAAAAACGTGCATTTGTTTCAATATTCTTTCTTTTTAATGCGATAATGACGAGATGAGAGTGATATTTTCTCGTCTGAGAACTTGCGAGTTTTAGCGCGATGAGATGATTGATATCTTAGTTAATTGATTAATAAGACTATATACGCGTTCTCATTGATCAATATAGCATCAGTGTTGAATTGAAATTGTACAGTCAATCATATTAATGAATAGTCTTACATAAGAAACTCTAAATTCTATACTAATTAATTACTATGAAGATTCATTTAGCAGTTCTTTTTCAAACAAATGAGTACATTGCATGCTGAGCAATCTGAGCTCGTTTCGCGAGCTCGTTTAGAAATGTTAGAATTCATTTTATGATGCTTTCTTTTATATTGACATCATTTACAAAGTAAGCGCTTTCTCATATGAGTTCGAGAATGATCTAGATTCGAGTTGAATCGTTGCGAAAATAAATAATCACAGCGCGCACTCACTAAGCTGAAAAACTTCTGATAAAGTTTCTCGCGAAAGTCTAGTTGCTCTATAGAGAGTAAATTCTTCTGCTGACGATATATGAATTAAATTCTATAAACGTTGATCACTGAGACGTTTATAAATCAGTATAGAAAAGATAGTCAGTTTTTTCGAGTGATTCTATGAGTATTATAGAGAGATCGAAACTGCTGAGTCACATTCATCTCATTCATATGATGATTATAATCATTTATAGACTGTGAAATGAGTATATGTCTGAATTTATCGTTTTTCTTATTCGATTCAAAGAGCTCACTAATCACTCGTTTATTCATGAAGTTGAGAGAGAATTCGACTGGTCGTTTTCGCTTGCGTATAATAGTATTCTCGATCTTGTGAATAGTGAACTGTATCAACACTAAATTATTATCTTTTCATTTTAAATGAAGAATCTTTTTCGACGAGAGAGTGTATTTGACGTTATATTTAACATAATCTTCTTGCTCGCGAAGCTTTGCTAAAAGCGAAAGAGTTTGAGCAGATTTGCTGATTTCGCAAACATCATATTCATCATTCATAAAATAGTGTAGTAGCTGAGAGCTGATGAAATAATTATTCAAATAGAGAGAATAGAGAGTTTTCGTAAACGAATTCGTTGCTAAAGAAAATCTAGTTAGTTGAAATTCAAATCTAGAAATTCAAATCTAGATCTAGGCGTAGTAAAAATTAGTATGAGAATTTACTAATCGACGAGAGAGAATCTCGAAAGCTCTTTCATCATATTCAGAATCATTGATTCAGTGAGTGTCAATTTAAAATATTTAAACATAGCTTCTATACTCAGTTGACGACTAGATCAGAAAAAGATTCAAACATAGTCGTGTTCTGTCAGCGCAAACATCTTATATCTCTGTTTAATGAGCTTGTGAGAGATCTTGACTGTGTGTTTAATACGTTCAAAACATTTAATCATTATCTCATTCACTGCAATATTCGAACTCGAAATGTAGTATTTCTTGCAACTTTCTTTGAATGTAAAAGTCAGCGATTCAAGCTTATATCATCAATTCTTCTCGCTGACGTTTGAGATCACTGTTCGAGATTCAGATATATAAATATAGCGTTTAAGCTGTTCAAATCTAAACTGACTGATATAGAACTGAGACGTATGAACAGACTCAAGACTTGAATCTCTTCGAAAGTATAAATTTATTCGTTTAGAATCGTGAATTCTCATATAGATCAAGATGACTATAAAGATTCGTATTTTCATTGAAATTGAGTCTTGTCAATGTTTAAAGAATTCTCTTTTCTTCTGACTATTCGCTGACTCGACTCTTTTCGTATGAGAGTAAATATTGATGAATTGACTGATTTTCGTGAATATATTCTCATGAAAGAATAGGCTGAACAGAGCGTAAAAACTATTCATATTCAAATTCATGAAAGATGAAATATGAATACTCGAAAGTCGAGAGTCAGCTCGCAATGACTCATATGAGATAGATTTCTTCGCTGCTATCTTTTCAATGATTTCGTCAAGTTTTGACTGCTTATTCTCGCGTTTTGACTGCTTATTTTCGTCTATTTCGCTCAGAATAGATTAGTACAAGTCATAGAAATGATAGAGAGAGTAAAACTGAACCTGTTGAAATCATAATGAGAGTGCTGGTTGAGATGAAAATAGATGATAAATTTGTGAATGATGAGTGTTGAGAAAAGTTTGAATAAAAACATAAGAAACGCGTTGAGCTCTCGAGCTCTCAAATACGCGTAAAGTATCTGACTTGAATGTGACTGACTGAAAAGTTGATCAACATTCTTAATAAATCTCTATGTAAATTGATTGAATAAAGAATCAAACTAATAGCTAGCATGTTACATTACTGTAAAAAGAAACAAATCGCGCTAAAACCCGCAAGTTCCCAGACGAGAAGATAATAAAAAAGAGAGAGATAATGACAATAAGATACACAATAATGTAAAGTGAGAATTTACGTAATCTCATCGATTTCTGTTACAAATTGAGTGAAATTGATGATAATAACGAAACGATAAATTGTTTGTTTGTGATGTACTTAATATAAATATACAAAGAAAAAATCTTGATAAAAAATATCACTGTGATTTGAAAATGATGATAAAATAGCTAATAATGAATGTGACTCGATCTTGATAAATGTTGATTAAGACTGACTCGACTGAGTGTTGAATATATATATTTATTACATAAATGAGATCACGAAAAAAACAAACTTAACGCGTTAAAATCACGATGATCAAAACACTCATTTAGTCAATTACGAGAAAAGAACTTGATATTACTTTAATAAAATCACACAGCGAAAAAAAAAAAAAAAAAAAATGATGAAACGTTAAGTATGTATTTAGATATTTGTTTGTTTTTCTCAACAATGATTTTGCATATAAAAAAAAAACACTGAGTTAATATATAATAATGATAATTACAGTGAATGTTGACTAATCATGAGTTTTTTTCTTTTCGCATTTAAATCTAGATTCGTGAATATTCGTCTTGACGCGTTAAAAGCAAAAAAAAGTGAATGTTCTTGAGTGTGACAATCGATAACTCTCGCTCGACTCGCAAAATCACTCTTGAATGTGACAACTTATAAGAAACTTATGAGCAAAACGCATAGCGTGTACAATTCATAAGTTAAAGTTAAATGAGAAAATCAAAAGTGCGAGTTAAAAATGCGTTAATAACAGCAAAATGAAAAAGATTTCAGATAAACGAAAAAGCTCGTGTGAAGAAATTCTATCAGATTAATTAATTAAAAACAAACACACAAATGTCAAGACTTTCAAGTCTCAGTGAGAACGACAAAAAAAATCAAGATATCAAAAAAAAAAATTTTTTAAAAACATTTCTCTCATTCAAGAGAAACTGTTCGAAAAGACAATTTTTAAATGACAATCACGAAAAGCAATTACATTTGTTATTCGAAAACTTTCGAATGAATTACGTTTTGAAAGATTGACAAGTTGAGATCGCTATTGTACGCATTATGAAATATAATGATTCATTTTTCTTATTTTGTCATTGTTGTTTTTGACATCAAAAGCGTATATATTAACAATGCTGTTACTTTATAAACAACGCAAAACACTCTCTCATTCATAAATCAACGCAACTCACTTTGTTTTGATAAGAGACTCACGAGCAAAGCGCATAACGTGTACAATTTGTGAGTCTTGACAATTTTTTTCAGAAATGACGTTGAGAAAAAGATAATGAAAAATAAACGAGAAAGTTCGTGTGTTAAAACAATTAACGCTAACGCTTTTAAAAAACACAAATGTCAAGACTTTCGAGTCTTAGCAAGAATGAGAAAGAGTAAAATATTAAAAAAAAAATTTATTGAGAGCTTTTTTCTCACTCAAGAGAAATTTTTCAAAAAGAAAATTATTAGATAACGATTACAAGAAAAAATTTCAAGTGATCATTTCGTCATCAAGATCAATCTCAATAATTAATAATTCATTTATGAAACAATCTTTTTTTGTATTGATAAACTCGTTTCATGCGCATAATAATCTTTTCGACTTTTTCACTCTGAATGATAATGAGAAGAGAATTGAAAAATTTTCATATAAAGCTAACTCTTTGAAAAACAAAAAGATCAAGAAAAAGAATGTGAGAGAAAAAGTGAACTGTGTTTAAAAACACATTGATAATTTGTGAGAGACTCACGAGCAAAGCGCATAACGTGTACAACTTGTAAATCTTAATTATATCTTTTTCAAGAATGTCGTTAAGATAAAGAGAAATGTCTGTATCTTGAGAGTGATGTTAAGTGAATAAAATTGAGCTTGAAATGTCAATTAATGAGTTTCTTATACTCAGACTCAAGAGAGAAACAGAAATAATTAATTTAATAAACACTAATGTCTTAATTTAATATCAATAAATTATTGTCAAACATTAAATATGATAAATACTTTATCTGAGACGAAATGAATGACATGAGACTTAATGCGATGAGAACGCAAAAAATGTAAATAAAATAAAAAAAATGTTATAAAAAGCGTGAGAATATGAGAGCAAAAATGAGAGTGATAATAAAAAAATGAGAGAGTGAAAAAGAAAGTGACAATGATAAAATGTATGATAATGTAAATTAAACAAAAACAAGAATAATAATAATAATGTGACGCAAAAACAAGATAATGTGAGCGTGTAATGAGAATAAAATTGAAAAAACAAAAAAAAAATGATGATAAAAAAATTGTATGATGTTAAGTGAGAATTAAATAACAATGACAAAAGTGAAAAATGCAATTATAATAAAAATGTGAACAGATAAAATGTGTGCTGAAAATAAAATAACAATAATGAGAAAAATTGAAAATGACAATAATAAAATATATGAAAATAAGAAAAAACAAGAGTGATTAAAAAACGAAAATAATTGAGAAACGAAAATAATTAAAAAACGAGAATGATTGAAAAACGAGAGTGATTGAGAAATGAGAGTGATTAAAAAATGAAAATGATTAAGAAATAAAAATGATGATAATCAGATATATGATAAGAGAGTGATGAGTAAAAACAAAAATAATAACAATGAGATAATGAGAAAAATGAGCAAAAACGAGAATAACAACAATAAAATGATAAGAGTGAGAATAAGAATGATAACAAAAAAGTATAAAATTCATTTTTGTGATAAGTCTAATAAGATAAAAACAAAGTATTTAATCAATCAATCGCAAAGCGTTTGAAATGACTAGTCATTTCAGAATATATGATAATAAAAACTATGTTCATTTTCATAAAAATTAGTATAATGAAAAACATGAAAACTATAATCAATCACATTAATGTTACTTTATATATCATTATAAAGTCGAAATCATAATTTCTGATTTTGTTAATATTTTTTAACGCGTGTTCTAGTGATCATAGTGCTAGAATTATAATTAATTATTTATTTTAAAATTTAATATATTATAAAATTTTTATAAAATCAGCAGTTTTTATTATTAAACAGTGATTTATAATAATTTTGCATTTTATTATTTATATATATTTTTTCACTTTATAATTACTATGTGCTGTTTTATAAAAATTTATTAATGTTAAAAAGTTGCACTTTTCAAAAATTCATATCTTGACAATCAATGCTTCAATTCATTTCAAACTTTAATACAAGATGAATTGATGACTAATCTTTGAGTCATAAAAATTAAATAAAATTGATCATTATTGTTGTCACGAAATAAATCATACAATCGCGGTCTTTTACTACACATATGTATGTCTTGACATTATGATCATTCACATCAAATCTTAATTTTCTCATTAACTCATCTTTTTTAAAAATTAATAGCGCGCTTGATATGCTTTCGAATAATTTCAAAACTTGATACGTGATAAAGTGATGACTAACATTAAACTCATAAATTTTTCATAAGATTAATTCTCAACGCTGTCGTGCAATATGCAACAGAAGTGCTGAGATTCACTACATTTATTGTCTTGACAATATGATCAATCTCATCAAGTTGCATTTTTTCTCTCAACTCAATCTTTTAAAAAACTCATAGCGCAATGAATATTGATTCGACAATTCTCGCATTTTAATACACGATAGAAAGATGAGTGAAATAGATTGTGTCAAAATCTCATATTCATATGTTCAAAGCTGACTCAGCTATTGTTGTTCAAAAACATGTAACGAAAATTACATATTGGGTTTAGCGCGCCTGGCCACAAAATGACGCTAAACCCAATTTGAATTTCCGTTACATTTCTTTGAACGCTAATAACTTTGCGAATATTATGACTCACGTGATATAAAGACCATCGTTGAACTCAGTGAAATTCAAGCTATTTAATGATCTTATTTTAATCACGTGATTCACAATATCGAACGTCAACTTGTATGCGCAGCTGGCCTATTAGAAAAGAAAAAAAAAAAACTAAAACTTAAAATAAGAAAAAAATATATATAATAAATTCAAGCTTGAAAACTGTCACTAAATCTTAAGTTCATTCACTAAGAGTTTTTTTCAAATGTGAAATAGTATTCTCACTTAATATTTCAATCAATTAAAATTCATTTTTTCATTTAATAATCATGAACTTTTGTTAAGCTTATTCACAATTATAAATAATTATTATTAAGTTTATTTATTATCAAGATTGTTATTGCTAAAAATTATCAATGTTACGATTCGCGAAATTAAATTTTTTTAATTTAATGTCAAAATCAGTCAAAACAAAGTAAATTTGACTCAGTTTTTAACAGTTTGTAATGATTTTATCTTGATTTTTAAGTTAATCAGTTAATGATGAACACAAAATTAAAAACAAATTTCACTTTTCACAAAAACTTAATTAATTTCATCTGCTCAACTCTTGCTCTAGAAATTTTAAAAATTGAACTTTCTTCACATTGTTTTTAAATAATACTGTAAATAAAATTAAGCTAAGCTTATCTAAAGTTATAAACAATAAAATTCATCTCAAGCTATTGATTTCTCAACTTCTAAGAAGTCATCTGGGCAACATTTACACTGGCGTGAACTTAAGCAGACATTTCTGTCCTTTGGGAAGAATAAGAAAATGATCTGTGACTTTCATATCATCATCGCTCATTGTATCATCAACACTGATACTGTATCTCTTCACTAATGTTGCGGTCAACATTTTCAGTTCGAACAGCGCCATGGCCTGGCCAATGCAATTACGTGGACCCTTGGAAAATGGCATCCAGAGATTCTTCATTTGCTCAGATACATTTCCAAGCCAGCGAGACGGATTGAACTCGTAAGGGTTGGGAAAATGGTCTGGGTTATGATGAGTGGTCCATGTATTTGTTGAAACTACGGTCTTTAGACCGCAGCGAAGAGAAGATGTCAGAAGACTTGATTCTCACAGGCGGCAAATTTGAAGAAGAGGGTTTCTTATTAAGAGAAAGTACTGACCTGTTGAGGTACATAGATGCCATCTAAGCACCATCCACCCGTTGGGGTTTCCCTCTGAAGACCTGATGGGGTAGCTGGATAGAGTCGCAAAGTCTCTGTTAAAACGGCGTCAAGATAAGGCAGAGTTGACACGCTCTGATGATGGATTACCCCTTCGATTAATGGAATGTCAGCCAGCTCAGTGCGAAGCTGCTCTGCCAGAACCGGATTACGGCCGAGCTCCCAGAAAAGATAAATCAGAGTGATTGCTGTGGTATCTGTCGCTGCAAAGCAGAGGTTGCTGATTTCCACCGCAATTTCCTTGTCAGCCAGAGCATCTGGGTCATTTTCTTCGCGACCGATCATTTTGGTTAAAAGGTCCTTGCGTTGGGAAACACGTCCATGTGCCTGGATGTATTCGCTAAATCGATCAAACCCATACTGTTTTAAGTTTAAAACAGAAAATCATCAGCATATCAACCAAATCAAAAGACAAGGCATTGACAGTATAGAGCTTAAGTAGAAAGCCAAACGTCGCGGTTCAACTAACTTGGTAAATCCGGTTATCTGTGTCGAAGAAGAACTGGATCTTCGGGTGAGGTATTCTCTTTAGCAACCAGGACGTCACGGGAAGAGCGCCTTCCACAGCCCACGCAATAAACACCATGTCAAAATCCTTCACGTATTGTGGCGCCTCATCAGAATCCAGTCCCCCAAAAGATGTTCCAAGGAAAGCTTCGCCCGCATTATCCAGTGTGTACATCTTGAACCAATGCCTCACGTCCAAAGCCTTCTTATTCTTTTCCTCAATTCTCGCAATCAACTTCTTCATTGAATTGCGAAAGGCTGGCTCCAAGTCGTGAAGATGTCGTTGAGAGAAAGCATGGTTCATCAATCGTCGCCGCTCTCTGTGAGCTGTTGGATCTCGCATGTTGAAGATACCTGGTCGCGCCATCTTCTTATATGCTGGTGCTTTGCGGAATTGAGTTCCTATTCCATAGATAGGCTCTATGGTCTCCAAGCTAGAGAAACTGAGCTCATTCGGTCCCAGCTGTACCACAGATCCATACTCCTCGTGTAGCCTGTGGATTGTCCTTGCTCGATGACCAGCAAGGTCCACAAACAAGATCCATTTACTTGTAAGCTTAGCGAGAAGGGGGCCTGGCACGTTGCGGAATGGAGAGAAAAAAACCCTCTTGACGACCTATGCTGAGAGGCTTGATCAGTGACATCCTCTACTTTGACTTGTGGTTTTCTTTGGAAAGGGGGTTAATTGCCAAATCAATTTTAGGCATGGAAGAAGAGACATAGAAGGCTTACTTTCTCAATGGTGAATATGAGGAGTAGAGGTAGAATTATGCTCAGAAACATGATAGATGCGAAAGAGATGAAACAAACAATAATAATACTTAGAAGATTGTTGTGATATCGTAGAACAATGAAGCAGAAATCATTTCAATCCACAAAAGCTCATCAGGGAGAGCAAAGATAAAAACGAAAAAAGGTAGGAGACGGGCGTAATTTTATCACCATCAATTTGCTCCTTCTGTTACCAATGGTCTGAGACCTCTAGCTAACACGTGACCTCGTTCTGTCAACTAATGCAACAACCCAAGCTCATCAACACCCCATCTTCTGGGTACTGGGAAGCGACAAGGTACAACTGAAACGTGGTGAGTGTGGGAGCAACTTGCATCGGGGAACCGACCCGATGCGTTAGCGTGATGCGCCTAAACCAACGAAGTCGCAACCATCAACCGCCACTGAGCAGCGCTTCTTCCTCGGTGCCGTCTGATTTAAAAATTCCAATGCCGTTAATGATCGCGGAATCCAGAGGCATGGGAACTTTAGTTTGCTTCGATTACTTTCAGTCTTCTCTGTTTCCTCGACACATGTCATACTGTGTCAGCACTCTCGCCCAAGTGTTGTGTCTTCATGATGAACTCCTCCACTCCTGTTGCCGGAAGTCAGAGCCAAGGCGATCTCCAGGGTCAAATTGTGCCCGATTTTGACGTATGTCAACGCCATTTAAAGACAAACAGAAACTCGAGGTTCGCCGTTGACAAAGATGGACATTTTAGGATGGCCATTCCACCGACGACCAATTTGACGATGATAACGAGTAAGGCTTCGACTTGTGGGAAGAACTTGGCTTGTTATATGCCCTAATTTCTCTCCACCCAGTTCGAGCTTCACTGCTTCTATATCCTCCAGTGTCTTGGCGTATAGGAAAGAAAACGGCAGAACGTATCATGCGTACAAGGAAGGAAGTATATGCCTCTTGCAATAATTGAAAGGGCAAACCTTGCACTGGAGAAAAACTGCTGATATTCAAGTGATGGACAGGCTACTTATTTCCGAATGATGAGGTAAGTTGAGTATTCTGCTTTCTTGTTCGACTACTCATATCTCTCTCGTCAGACAGAGAATGACAGGCTTGGTGAGCACGTTCCTCATTATTTTGTTATTTCGTCGCTGAATTCCCAGCAAGATCTGCAACATGCGGTATTTCTGCGATCGCTAGGCGGAAAGCTGTGTCTTGCTCCTATTCCCAAAGGGGTACAAGATGTGATTGATATTGGTGTGGCACACGAGTCCCTAGTCCAGTGAGGCAGAGTCATCTTGCTAAAATGATCTTAGGTACTGGGACTGGAGTGTGGGCCTTGGATTTTGGTAACTTCACCCCACTAGAGATGCACCGATATCCTTATCTTCTGACATCTTGATATAGCTGATGAATATCCTTCTGCGCATGTCGGTCCTCTGGATCAACTGAACCTTTGGTGCCGTTTTTGCTTATTACTGCTAACAGGTTATTGGCATGGACCTGTCGCCCATCCAGCCTACGTTGTAAGTTTCCCGGTGGTTGAAGCGATTTGGTGGGGTGAAGTTGACTTTGGGTTCTCGATGGTTAGTGTGCCGCCCAACCTCACCTTCTTGATTGACGACGCAGACGCGGAGTGGGCGTTCCGTCAGAAATTCGACCTGATCCATGGTCGAATGTTGGTAAGCTCTCTGAAGAATTGGGACAGCTTCTTCCAGCAATGCTACGAGTTGAGTTTACCTTGATGTCTTGTTTTTCGTTTCGACGACTGTCTACCTCCGTGTCTTCTCCTCGTACCGTTGGAACTCTGGATTATAGCCACAAACGATGACAATCTCAAAGAAGTTCAACATTTACAAATGAAATAGAAAGGTTTGAAACTGATGTACATCATCTGCACAGGAACCTCAAACCAGGCGGCTATGTTGAAATGCAAGACATTAGTTTTCCTCTTGGTTGTGATGATGACACCATGCCCCCGTCCTCCGCGATGGCCCAGTGGTCAGAATACATGATACAAGCCTGTGTGGCTCTTGATCGCCGTATCGACCTGGCCGCAACTTACAAGGAACGAATGGAAAAAGCCGGATTTGTCGATGTCGTTGAGGTAATCCAAAAATGGCCACAGAATTCTTGGGCTAAGAATCCGGAGCTTAAAGAGATCGGCATGTGGACCATGGTGAACATGTTGCAGGGTCTTCATGGGTTAACTATGGCTCCATTGACTAGAGGTCTAGGCTGGTCAATGGAGGAAGTTGAGCGCTTTCTGGTCGATGTGCGCAACGACGTCAAAGATACAAAAGTACATTGTTATTGGCCAATGTTAGGATTCCCTTAATCCCCCGGCTTTTGCCCTCTCGAACCCATTTCAAATTATATTCCCTACTGTTCTCTGCGCCATGTTTATTTTCCCATATGAAGATAGCTAATTTCGAGCTCTATCAGATATTACGTGTACGGCCGCAAACCAGAAACCATCCGAGAAAATGATTAATGGTCTTAGGAAACACAACCAAATTTTAAATTTTAAATTATTAATCTGATTAGGGAGTGTGGCTTCATGTTTGAGGCCCTGGGCAAGTATGCAAAGCTTCTAACCTTTTTTCTTTTTCTCTCTCGCTTTAACTATCGTTGCAAAGTGGCCTTCAGTCGACGGGTGAGCAATGCTTTTATATACATTCCGTCTTAGTCGGAACTGATTGTTGATCCAAACGACCATCGGTATTGTTGAAGAGGTTGCTGGCACGAAAGCGGCACAATAAGAATGATCGGCTCAATTCTCCATCTATAAGCGAATTCTTTTTCGGGGCCAGGATTTCTAGTGGGTTATTTAAGCGATCGAGAATCCATAGACTCTGGAGAGTGGACTGTCCTCACTGGCGTGTGGTTCGGGCGTGTGGCGCCTAAATTTGGCGCACCAGGTCGTGTAACTTGCTGATGGGCTATTCCTGATTCTAACTACTACACATAATTCCGATCATTGGGATCCCTCTCAGTTCAGTCTGGTACAATATGGCTAATCCAGTCAATAATGTTCTTTGCCTTGCCTGGGAAGATAATAATCTAGTATTGGCTCTGACTACTATTCATTCTTCGAAATCTACCGTTAATCGCAAGCGAAGACAGCCCGTGAAGACCTCTACAAATGGAGGACTAGTTAGGAAGGTGTTTAGGCCTCTAGTTAGAAAGGAACTAGATATTCCTATTGCACTCTTGACTGTTCGCTAGTCAATTCCTACTGAATCCAATATGTTTATGGGAAGCAGGAAGGGGTGCCTGGAGCTCAAGTGCCTACTCAATTAGAATTTCATGAGAAGCTCTAAAAAGAACTCTTCAACCAATTTATGTTCTCGCTATGAACTCAAGTTAATCCAACCTCCCCGTTCCAGCGTGATCCAGTGGCAGAATCAATATCAAGTTGTGTCTGACCAAGACCCATTGGGGCAAGGCACACCCTCCTTCTCGGGTCTGGGTGCCCTTTTGATGCTGGGCTGGATGAGGAGAACCTTGTGTGAGACTTAGCCATAGAGGCACAATTCAAAGTCTTAGGGGCCAATAAGGAGGTGTATACTCTACCAAATTGCTTGGAGGACTTCCATGACCGAAAAAGGGTATTGTTATCCTCACTCTCGTACTTATTTGCTGGTCTTTTTCTCATTTTGACTACAGATCTGGGGAGCCCATTTTTCTCCCCTGCAGGGCTTGCGGAGACTGTATGATCCTCGTAATAGGCTCAAAGGAGCTATTAGCACATAGGTATTATCATAATGGATGCTTCCTTTAGTTCTAGACAATTCTTAGGACTAAAGGACACATTACGTTCCCGACACTAGGTGATTCACCGGCTGCTCACACCCAGTGGGGATATTCGATGCTTCATCCTATCTCTCTAACTTCCATGAAATCTTTCATTACTTGGTTTCATCTGGTTCACCCTCCTGTCTAACTATTTTCTGGTGATGGCCGGAGTACTAACGTTGCTGAAAAGTGACTAACCTCACAGTGTGCCTAATGACTTTTTTCTCATCTCTGATAAACTTCCGCGCTAGACTGCGTATGAATATGGCATACAATGAGGAGTACGCTTTAATCCATCCACTGGAGAATGGGAAATGGACACTTTAATCATAAAGGAGTGTTTCGAACGGTTGGATAAGAGTGGTGCGAATGCTGCCAACTATGTTAACAAAGCTGAAAAGTCGGTCCCAGACTATGCGGTTTGTAGAGCAAATGGAACTGAGGACAGAGGAGACGCTGGAAGACTGAAAACAGAGTCAAATATTGAAAACCTGGTATCAATTACTATCATAGCAACAGATTTCCATCACTAAAAGAGATGGTCGAAGGGAAATCCAAGACTGTCATGCTTTGATGATTGCCAAAAAATTGCCACAAGCAGAGAAGAGAATTGGTAATTGAAGTCAAAAGGCATCCCCAAATAAATTTTCGAAACTGGATCAGGCACATCGGCGACTCCGTAGCAGGAGATGATAATATGAGGAGAAGTGAAGCGAACAACTTACCGAAAGAGCACAAATCCATCAGATAACGCGGCATTCTTCATGGGGGCCAGGGCGCAATGCACCAGGTAGAAGGAAGGGAAAGGAAGAAAAGAGAAGAGGAACTGCGTTGTTCTTGGAGGGGGCCAGACTGGGGTTATATAGTTCAGATGGCGGACGGTGAAAGCGGCATGGGAGCGGTGTCAAAGCGACATGAGAGGGTGGCTATTCCCGAACAAGTAGAGGCTACACTGCAAGAGACAAGCATACTACGCATGAACGAGCCGCAAGCGAAGAATCAAAAGTTCGAAGAGTTCCGGCGTTGATGTATTGAAAAGCGAATGTTTATGTCACGTAGCAAGGAAGTATATTCTGAGTAAATGAAACAATTCCCAAGCTAAAGTGACAATGTTTGATGTTCCCTCATTGTGAATCTCTTTGAACTGAATTTCCCTGTGCCCGTCTGATACCTTCCCCGTAGAATATCAAGATAAATACTGGAATGGTTACCACGAAGCTGATGGCAGCGAAGATAGTGAACCCTGTTGTAAAACCCAATTCTTCTGCGGTTGACAGTGCATAGAAACCGACATTGAATGCAAAAACTATACGAACATCAAACTTTGTTAGTGAAATGATCAGATATTGAGGAAGAGGCTGGTCAGCTTACGCGATTTCAAAAGGTTGATAACAATGCTGACATCACTGGACTGGTTTCGATACGAATCACAACAGTAGGTATAGGTGACAGTTGTCGCGATTTGTGTTCCGAAGGCTGATACTGCCATACACACGGCAGCTTGAATCCATGGTCTTCGTTCTTCGATACAGTAACCAAATGTCGCGGTACCAATCCCAGTAAACAGAACTAAGGGGAGTAGATAAAGACGGGCCTCTGCTTTTCGATACCCATCATGATATCGAGCATAATTATTAATGATGAGATCACTGACCCATCCGGCGGATAGCTCTCCAAGAATGCAACCCACTGTGAGTGGTAACCCGAGAAAGAGACCCGTCTGTTGAAGATCGAAGTGGAAGAATTCGGAACAAATGAAAGATCCAGTGACTGCGAAAAGAGGGCTGCCATATGAGAGATTCACCATGTACATAATGCAAGGTAGCGTGACTGCAGCGTATTTTATCAGCCTTAGCGGGACAAAAAAGTCGTCTAGTCGAATTTGACGCTGCTGAATTTTGCCAAAATAGAGCATCTTCCGCACTGTAGAATGCCTGACTTTTCGAGCCGTTTCGTCCGAAAACAGAGTCTCAGGAAGGGTAAAAAAGGCCAACAGCAAAAGTACGCCTTCAATGATTGCTGGAATCCAGTTGCACCATCTCCAGCCGTATCTTTGTGAAATGTAACCACCAGCAAGCGGCGCAATGTGAGGACCGTTTGTTGTTGCCCAGGCAAAGATACCCATTGGTAATCCTCGCTCTCCCTGAACAAAGAGATCGCATATAGTTGCAGCTCCGATTCCCAATGGGATACTGCATCCAATGGCGCTAAGCACGCGGCCAGTTATGAGACCTCCCCATGAGGGCGAAACTGCCGAGACAACGAAGCCCACAATTGAGAAGATGGTAAAAATGAGATACAGAGGGCGTCTTCCGTAGACGTTGGCGAAAGGTGCGACGAAGAGAGGGAAAACGCCCGCGAAAAGCATGAAGATGGTGATAGAGTACGAAGCCATCTCGACGGTAACGTGGAGTTCTGATGCAACTATGACGAAGGCGGGATTGATCAACGCCGAGCCGAGCTGAGCCATGAGTGTAAAAGATGACACCAGGACAACGATATAGTATTTTCGCCAAAGAGGCCAACCCAAGGGGTCATCCTCGTGTTTTGGCGATGGGGGTAGAGCATACTCCACTTGCTCGGCCATGGCGCTGGGTTCGACATTCATTTCCGTTTCTTTCATGGTGACAATACTGTTCGGTTGGGGTTGTGCGACCAGAGCGCGAGAGTTTTCGAGCTTCGACTGAAGGATTGGCTTTTCTTTATCCGTATATATAACGATATTTTATCTTTCAATGACAGTGGACTGCTTAGGAAGGATATAGAGTACCGACAAATTTGTTGTCTGCCTGGTCCTTGGGGCTTCCCAGAATATGAGTCCCGCTGTCGTGGGGAAACGATGGGTCTAGGTCGAGTGTTCAGGGTCAGGAACTGACTGGGGTGATCCGAAATTTCCCCATAAACAAAGCGGGACCTCCACAGAATGCTAACATCTCTTGAGACAGAATCTCAGCGAAGACACCCCGAGAAACGTGAGAGAGTTTTATTGAAAAGAAACACACCGAGGAATTTTGATCAGGTGGAACTTAGTAACTAACAAGAGTTACTACATCACCTGTGTTGTGGCGAAGCATTCGAGGCATCAAGTGCAGCCATTACATCAACCTTCTTAGGTTTCTTGCTTCTTCATTTGAGATATTGAATATGTTCTGCTATATATTGAGGGTTGAAATAGCTAGCTTCTAGCCAGACGTAAAATTTTAGCAAGTGGACGAAGCCATCAATCGTATCTCTCGACGGAATATGTAGCGTGTAGAGTAGGTAGTTAGTCTCTTTGCTCGAGAGAACCCCTTCCAAGGTTCCAAGGTTGGTTATGAGGTGATCATGTGACCGTATCCCATCGGGATCGGCTTAGAACCCCAAAGATCCGGCGACCCCTATTTGTTATACCTTGGGCTTCCTGGCTAACCTCTCAACAACACCTTCATATTACCCTTGATTCCACCCCTTAGAGCATATACGCCTCTGAATACTTGATACGCCTGAAGCGAAATGTAGCTTTGAGAGATTGGAAAAATTTTCCCTTTTTTTATGAGTTTGACATTTGAATTCGAAAATCGCAGACCCAAATTGCAACCGGTCCCCCGCCCTTGCATGCATTATCCCAAGAATGATTAACTTGTCAAGAAGAACCCGGGTTCAGAGACAATGGCATTCAAGAAAGCTTGTCGTGGCTAATGACCTATTGAAGGCGAGGGTATTACTATACTATTTACGACATGAGAAAAGCGGTCCAGCGCTGAGACCGATGAGGTACTATGTAATAAATGAATGACTATCTTTATATCAAAAGCCATTTATTTAGAAGCATTCGCAAATGACCTAGCGGACTGACCTCTCTTCTCACATCACAGCTTCTCAATTTGCACAAGGCTCCGACGAGGCACTCACATTCAGCTCTCGCCAGCTCATTGGCAGCACACCATCGGTACGCAGTCCTTCAATAAACCTATACCTTGTCACGTTGTAATTTAGGGGCGCGATGGTGTTTCCGAGTTGCAAAAACTGAATGTTTTCGCTATTGTAGAGAGGCCAATTGGGAAGCTCCTGACCGTTGGGATTGCCATGTTTGGCGAAGTTGATCCAGTAAGCCGAGACTTGCTGGGAGAATTTCCTGTCTGTGGCGCCGGGAGGTGAGAAAGAATCGATGGCAGGATTTGACAGTAAGTTGCCGAACACAAAGGGCTCCTCAGCCGTATGAGCAGGAATTGGCTCGTAGGTGGAGGTATAGTTGTAGTAGTAAAAGTAGACATCGTTTCCGGCGTTGTGATGAGTATCGGCAGCCTCCCACATCTGTTCGCGGATACACAGATCACCAATCAATTCATTTGCCGATGAATTGAGAAAGGCAGGTGTATCGGGATACAAATCTAAGAACTGCGGTAACTGATCGGTAAACAGTATCTCAGCAGCTGATTCGAACTCCGCGGCAGTGCAATGGGGGAGAGCAAGCCCATAGAAGAGATATTCTTCCTCTGCATTGAAACCGGCGAGTAAGGGTACTTTCATCTCTTTTCCATTGTGGAAAACCTCTCCTGGAAAGGTTGGAACGACGTATTTGTCCACGCTGGGCGCGAAGTTTGAAACTCCTGGGTCGTCGTTGAAGGTGTATGGCTGGGCGTCGTTCAATGTTTGAGCTGACAACGCCCGAAGCTCGGCCACGTTGGAAACGTTTACTTTTCGTTGAAAATTGAGTCCATATTGACGTGCCTCTGCGAAGGTGGTCAGAGAGCCATGATTGCGATCCCACCAGGCACCGCTCTCCATGATGGCTTTCTGAAAGAGTCCCGTCGCCAAGGGGGATGTCATGAGTATACCAATAGCATGGGCACCTGCAGATTCGCCAAAGATGGTAACATTGTCGGGGTCGCCGCCGAATAAATCAGCATTCTTGCGAACCCAATTCAAGGCGGCTATCTGATCGTGAATGCCAAAGTCACCCGAGTTACTTCCCTCCTGGTCAAGCTCTGTTAGACCAAGGTATCCGAAAACACCCAGGCGGTAGTTGAAGCTGATCAAAATGACGCCCTGTTCAGCAAGAGAAGTACCGTCGTAAAGAGGATCGGCCGAAGAACCAAATTGAAAACCGCCTCCGTAAATCCACACCATGACAGGGCGTTTCTCATCTGTATCATTTGCACCAGTCCACACATTGATGGTGAGGCAGTCTTCGTCGAAAGGCGTGTAAACTGGCGCATCCACTAGGTTGTTCCAACAGGTTGCACCAAAGTTCGTGGCATTCAGAGGGCTATCCCAAGGTGTGGCTGGAGCTGGAGGAGTCCAGCGAAGATCTCCCACGGGTGGCTGAGCATAGGGAATGCCTTTGAAGGAGATAATTCCTTCGGAACTGCGAGGGTTTCCATTCACCAGCCCCTCACTCAATTGGACAGATGATGTCAAGGGAAGACCACCAATCTCGACAAGGCTTGTTGACAGTGCGTACAATGCCCAGAATAGTCGTCGCATTTTGGGAGGGGAAGAATATGATACTATAAAACGAATAAAGTTACTTTTGAAGAAAACCTTGATGTGTTCTTTCCGTTGAAGCCCGGTTGTCTCTATTTACAATTGGTTTAGACCACTCGATGCTTCTTTCTCCGAAAATATATACTTTCCGTGGCTGGGAGAGTAATCTAGAACCAACTTCGGAGTGAAAATCGGGCGGCATCCGTATTATACCCGTCAGCAGGGAACAGCATTCGGCGAGGTCAAAATGTGGGACACCCTGTCTCAAGTTTGTTTTCTTCTGAGGAGATACTGTTGAACGTTGAAGATTTCGGGTCAAGATTTCAATGCCTGATTCTTAATATTGAATGAGTTGACCTTCGAAGCAATGCCCCAAAACACCCGTTCCTTTTCCTGTCCTAGTGGAACATCTCTTATTTTGGTGGTTTTTTGGGGATATAAAGGACTAGATGCACCCTCTCCTTTGGAGGACAGACTTCTCTGTTGGCCTAGCAGGTCCGAGCTATCCCCGCATCCCCAATGACAGCTTCTAGCCGAGGGAGCGGGTGAAGCTAACGAGCGGAACAACCAGCCCCAGTCTCGCTGCAATTTGACGCTAAAATCAGGAGCAGATCTATATCTGGCGGAGGTCCCACTGAACGATCTAATTGGTGCCCACAACTCGGGGCTATCCCGGGAGCTTGAAAGGGCCTCCACTGCAAGCACATTGCTCACTGCCCGCGATACACATATATAGATTTCCGCAATACATACAGCCAAGAAGCAAAACATTGAAGCTCTTTCCAATTCAATTTGTTCCCCCGGAAAATCTCATCCATCGACCTCAACCATGCTACCCACAATTACCCTCGAGGAACACTTCATCGCTGAGGTGATGAGCTCCTCTCAATCGGTGAGAAGTCTAGCCCTCCACCACTTTTCCCCAGAGGTTCGGTCAAACTTGTCGGATATTGGCGCGAAGCGAGTCAGTGATATGAATGAGAGCGGTATCTCGCTTCAAGTGGTTTCTCATGTGCCTGCCTTGGAACCGTTAGAGATCTGCCAACAGGCCAATCACCAACTTGCCGAAGCAGTCAAAGCTCGACCCACCCGTCTCGCAGGATTTGCTTTCCTCCCCATGGCAGACCCTACTGCTGCGGCAGACGAGCTGGAGCGTTGTATCAAAGAGCTGGGTTTTGTTGGTGCTCTCATTCCAAATCATGCGGCGGGTGCTTATTACGACGACGCAACTTATGAGCCTTTTTGGCAACGCGCACAACAGCTTAACGTGCCGATCTACCTTCACCCAACCCCTGCCTCAGCTGCACAGCGACAATACTTCACCGGAAACTATCCGGACGAACTGGCACAGCTCTTCTCGACTCAGGTCTGGGGCTGGCACGCTGATGTGGCAGTTCATCTGCTCCGCCTTTATGCCTCTGGTCTCTTCGACAAGTTTCCAAAGTTGAAGATTGTCATCGGACACATGGGGGAAATGCTACCCTTCATGGTGGAGCGTATCCAGGCTAGACTTACGGGTAACTGGGGCTCGAAGACGCGTGGATTCACAACAGTTTGGGACGAAAATGTATGGGTCACGACCAGTGGAATGTTCTACATGGGACCGTTTGCCTGCTTGATCCGAACTGTCAAAAAGGATCGAATTCTGTACAGCGTCGATTACCCCTTGGAGGATAATGCGGATGGCGCTCAGTTTTTGAAAGAAGTGGAGAAGAGCGGATGGCTGACTGAGGAGGAACTCCACATGTTTGCCTACAAGAATGCCGAAAATCTGCTGGGAGTAAAAGCCAAGACCGTTTAGAGGTACTTCTGCAGCCTGAATAAAACGAAATATTGTTTTTCGGTTCCTTGTAAAGAGATTCTCATTTTCGGTATATCTTCGCTTCATTGTTGTTGGAGCTCCCTGGTTAGGGCTGTAGGGATTATGGGGTGTGACGTCATAGGCTAGGCATGTTTCTTGGTTGCGTTTGCAGCAGCGGATGATTGTTGTTCCACTCCTCTCAGGGTTTTTTACCCCTTTTTCCCCTTTTCTTCGATAGATGAAGCAAGTAATTCATTCTGTTCCTTTCCCTTCCTGTTTTCTCTTCAGCTCGTAGCTAATCAGCTAGTCAACTCCGAGAATTGTCCAAAAGCAGGGACACGACGATACTCGAGACGGTTGAATCATTCGCACAGGATGCAAAGAGGGGCAAAGGACAGTTACGTTTCATGAGAAAGTATCAGCTACAAGCCTTCCATTTGTTGTTATCGGGGGGGTATTTCGGGCCCAGGAGTGCATGGCAATCCACCGGACGTAAAACCCCCGCCATTTGCCATAGTATCCCATAAATAAGTGCGTATTCTTCTATTTGTAGCTCGTTCCACTATATACCTAGGTATCCTCATTGCCTCAGTATGAGCAGGTTTCTAATCAGCCAAGTTCGCCTTTTTGATGGCGTTGACGTACTCCCCGAGCCCTGTACTGTCTCTATAAGTGACGGGAAAGTCCAGTATGTTGGCAAAGCTCCCACGCCCGACCTCATGTCCGAGTCAGTCGTTATAGACGGCTCAGGCTGCACGCTGTTACCGGGCCTGATTGACGCGCACACACATGTCTTTCGAGATGTACAGCAGCTCAAGGGCTGTATTCGTGCGGGGGTTACAACTGTCATGGACATGCACAACATACCAGAAGATGCCGCATATATGAAGGACCTGGCAGGTCAGTCGGGGGAGCTTCCCGAAATTTTCAGTGCGTACTATGCTGCTACCATAAGGGATGGGTGGCCAGCGGCAATCGTCAGACACACGAACAAGGACCCCATGGTGAGCGTCTTTCACCTACTTTAATTATTCTTATGGTTCAAATTGTTCATATTATAGGTTCTCGAAACGTTGGATAAATACCCTAAACTGAGCACTGCGGACTCGGTGAAAGCCTTTGTTGCGAAGAATAAGTCACAAGGTGCAGAGTCAGTAAGCCGTTTTCCATTTGTCGACTGCCTCGAACTGACGTTTGATTCACAGTTTTATCAAGCTTATGCAAGAGAGTGGTGAATGCCTGACTTTGCCTGGAATACCAGCACCAACAAGGGGTCTCCAGGAAGCTGTGATTGAAGCTGCCCATGACAACGGTCTCCTCACAATTGCCCATGCTACCAGTATGCGTGACACTCTGCTGGTCCTAGAGTCTGGAGTCGACGGCCTGGCACACCAGTTTTTTGATCAGCCACACACAGCGAATCTGGTCGATGCCTACGTGAAAACCAAAGCGTTTGTCATACCAACATTTACCGCAATCAGCTCCATGATGGGACTCGAGACATCGAGCAAATGGGCTCAGAACTCCGACGTGGCTCATCTTTTGTCTGAATCTTCCCGTAGCTCTCTTTCCTGTTGCATGAGCATTGCGAAGCCCGAATGCAGTGTGAAGTATGCGTACGACTGTGTCACTGCGCTCAAAAGAAATGGAATTGATATTGTATGGTACGTTCCCTGAAAGAGACACCTTATCTATTGTTCAGACCTGGGTTGACATATATTGCCAAGTGGAACGGACTCGGGGCCAACAATCCACGGAACTGCACTGGGAGCTGCCCTTCACCTCGAACTATCTCTTCTCGTTCAGCATTGTGATTTCTCTCCCATTGAAGCACTGCGATCTGCGACTGAAGTATCAGCGCGACGTTTCAGGCTCAATGACCGCGGCCGTATCGCGATAGGGAAGAGGGCAGATCTGTTATTAGTGCGAGGAGACCCCACGCAAAACATTCAGCATACTTCGAATATTGAGATGGTTTGGAAAAACGGGACATTGTGTGAGAAGGGTTGAGATGGCTTCATTGCTTTAGCTCTCTTTATTGTGTTACTTATATCTAGGTTCCTTCGTTAGCATATGCCAAAGAGATATAACCAAAGCATAATCGTGGTTATTGAGAAAGGCGAGTTGAGGAGTTGAGAGCAGGAAGTGAGGTGAAAGAGAGATTGCAAATTCACGCAGGGACTACATTTCAACCCTGCGTCGAAATTACGCGAACTGTTCATTCCAGCACGATTTAGATGTTCCGTAAGGACAAATCAGAATAGCCTCAAAGGGGGTTACTTGATTTTCAAATTGACGTACCATATGCAGAAAAGTATCAAATCAAAACTCTCTACATTGAGTATGATAGTATTCCTCTATGTTTTAGTACCTTTTCCCGTGGTTCATACAAGAAATCCGTTGCATCCGGCCAACTGATGCTTGAAAACTCGAGTCACCAACCTTTGCTAGTTCAGTCGGAGTTTTACTCACTTCACTGAGGTATCTTCAGTACTACTCTTCCAGAAACCTCAGACCTTCCCAGTTTTCCTAAAACCTCATTAATGGACTCAAATTCAAAGGTTTCAACGTCTGGCAGAACCGCGCCTAGGGAACACATTAAATCAAGGGCCTTCCAACTCTAGGTTTACATGGACAAATCACTTACCGTGCATTGCCATGTCAAGCAAATCACGCAGATCGTCTTCATCTCCAACACTTGACCCCAGGATGTTTAATCCTTTGCATCGCCAGTAAGCTCAGTGTCATATGTGTTATTGAATGGTGACTGTACCTTTTACTATCATCTCAAACGGTGAGACTGGGAGATAAAAGTCCAACTTGGGAATTCCTACACAAATGACAGTACCTAGAGGTCGCAAAAGCCGAAATACCTGACGATAGGCCTGCTCTGCACCAGCCGTCACAATTATCGCGTGAGCTCCCAGACCACCAGTTGCGGCCTTTATAGCGTCCTCGACCTATGGCATCCCGGATTAGTGAGATAAACACCAATTGATGGAGAAACCCTTACATTTTGCTCATACATGTTGATGAACTCGGCAGCTCCGCATCTTCTACAAATCGCCGCCTTCTCTCCACTGTCGATGGCGATAACCCGATAACCCTTTGCAGCCGCAATCTGAACGCCTCTAATAAAGAGAACAGGTTAGGTTTTCTTCTCGTTTGTTCATGTCGCATACATCGAAGAAAATGACCGGAATATAAGTTGCATCGATAAAGATAGGGGACTGGGTTGAGAACCGGAACTTACAAGTGACCAAGGCCACCGCCAGCTCCCAGGATAACCACTGTATTACCTGCGTTGCAGAAATTTCCAAGCTTTCCCACGGCAGAATACATAGTAAGACCGGCTAGTGGAAGAACCATTCTAGGTCAAATTTGTTGCAACCCATGTGGAATGGGAGACTCACCACAAAGCAAGGGAGCCACAATTTCCGGCTTCAATCCGTCAGCGATAATCGTTGCATATTTCAATGGCGCCACCATGTATTCTGAAGTTTTCCATTAACTCTAGACCGTACGAAAATGGACGGTCTGGATGACAAACGTTGGAAGGTCCCTGGCACATTCTGCGAGCAATATTAGCCTTGTCCTCTGAATCACGAAAATAACGTTTTGTTATATTGAACGACTTACCCTCCCCGAGTTCTTCTGATGAGGGCAATATTGGTACCTCACCCGGCAAATTTGACAGTCACCACAAGCCGAATAAAGCCATTTGACTCCAACAACCTTTCCCAGAATGGAAGAGTCCACCGCTTCGCCAAGTTTGACTACCTTTCCCACGCCTTCGTGACCTGCCACGTTTGTATCCATGGGTGTCTCCCCATAAATGTTGTGAACGTCCGAATGGCAAATCCCAGTCACACTCAGCTTTATCAGAATTTCCCCATTGCCAGGCTGAGGAATGGGTAAATCATGGCGGATCTGCACAGTGGCACCAGGTCCAGCTTTGTCCAGCCAAGCTCCCGTTTGAGTAGCCATCAATACCTATTTTTTCTTGCTCGTTCAAATGATACACAAAAAGAAGAAAGAGTTGTCAACACTGTTTTATTGATCAGCACAGACTAGAGAGTTATCACGATCGATGAGACGCAAGAGGCCAAAAAGCATCGCGGTTATGATAGTCTCGTGAGCTTATGACTTTGATCGGATCACTCACTGCCCTTATCTCCAGCCTTTCCCCGGAGACCGAGCCCAAGTGGATCCAACGGGTATATCGGGAGGCGAATCACGAAAAACGAGAATAGCAGCTGTGAACCCGTTCGGATATACCCAAGAGACCAAGGAATGAACTTGGCGAACGCTAGGAACAACTCCGTATCTCGAGAAACAGAGAGAAGAAAAGGGAAAGAAACGTAAAGAGCGCGTATTTTATCGAAACCAAGGGCAATCTGAGAGTCTCTCAAATGCTAAGACCTTCGAATGGACAACAGAATATCTAGAGGGGGTGAAAACTTATTGTCGAACAGGCAATTGAAAGGAAAAACGAAAATTACTTCAATTCTAGGAGTCGTTGATCTTGCGTTCGAGACGTTGAATATAAGAACGGTAGAATCTATTAAAAGTCATGGAAGATTAACTGTGTCATATTACGGACGGTAAATATATATATCCATCCATCTTCCAGCCTTTTGCCATCACCAAATCCAGAAATATAAAATATTCTCTTCAGTCAGTTCATGTCAACATCAGGGATAAGAGTGTTGAATCAGTGAAAAGACACTGTATATTTTCAATGACACTTTGCATCACCGACTGTGTTTCTGGCCTCAACTCACTGGCGGTGAACCAAGCAATATTGAATGTTGGTTTAAAGGCAAACATTTAATACGAGGGCGGTGTTCCCCACACCGGTCGACCCTGCGTCGGAGTTAAGCATGATTTTTGCGGTGAATCCCCGCATGCCCCGGACTGATTGTCAACTTCCCCAACTGTTCAATTCAACTCACTGACATTGGCATCCTTCTATTTCTACAACAATTCAACATTATCGCCATGAGTCAACCTCAATCCAAACGACGACGGATCGCTTTGGCGTGTGATTCATGTCGTGCGCGAAAAACACGCTGTGATGGGGCTCGTCCGGCGTGCAACCTTTGTGTCGCCATGGACTTTGAGTGTGTCTATCACGGTCCGGTGCGTAACTCGGCCCCTGGTCCCACGAACACTGGCCAGGAAAGGGATATTTCACACCTGGAGTCAAGGCTAGAAGCCATGGAGCGCAAACTCCAAGCCTTAGGAGAGGCCCCTTCCTCCGCCCATCGGTCCACCGCAGGGAGTGAGGATGGCACGTGTGGGATGGCATCACCCTGCGCCCCAGACAGCCTGCACAATGCGGCGGAAAATGCGACAGAGAATACTGTCGATGGGATGGGAGTCATCACATTTGCTGATGAGTCCGAAGTGGGATATTTCGGTCCGTCTTGCCTTTCCTTTCCTCTCATCTTGTGGATTCCACTCAGACATTTTCAGGGCCAACTTCGAACTCGGCATTCTTCGGTGACATCAGCACGGGTGCCGCACGGATAGAGACCAGATCGGGGTCTGGTGATGTCCACGCGCCCGAGGTTTCTTCAGGGGTCGCTCTTGATTACATCTCACGACCGCCCTCGCCACCCAAACCTTCGCCAGATCAGCAGCGTCTCCAGCCATCGCTGGACACGCAGAACGACCTTGTGGAATTACCTCCTCGCGAAACCGTCTTGAAATTGCTCAATATATTTTTTGCAGAGACTGGAATGCTCTTTCCCTATATTTATAGAAAGTCAATATTCGATGGACTGGCGGAGATTCAATCGCCGCACCGGGGAAGGCTCCGGTCGTCATTGTTATCCCTTCTCAATACTATGATGGCCTTTTCTATCAGCTTAGCCCAAGAGTCGGATGATACGAACCTAGACAATGTAGCCGCTGCAGAAGTTTTCCTGTGCCGAGCACTCAAGCTGATTCCAAATGACGTTATCAAACAGGCAAATTTGGAGATCTGTAAGGACGAGAACCGCTTACTTGGATGGCTCTCCGCTAACTTCAGATGAAACACGAACAGTGCAAGCCCTGCTCCTGATGACGCAGTACTTGCAGAGCACGCAGCGGTCGATGCAGACTTGGAATTTGCACAGACTTGCTGTACAGGTGGCGTTTCAGATTGGCGTTCATTCTCCAGCCAGGTCGGCAAGGTGCACTGTACTTGAACAAGAGATTCGCAAGAGAGCATGGTTTATGTGTTTCATTCTTGACAAGTAAGACCTTTGCCATTTAAATCCACGAAGCCTCAGCTCAAACTCAACTGACTGTACAACCAGAACCTTTAGTATGACATTCGGCCGACCTCCAACCATTCCAAATAGCTATCTACCACCTGAAATGCCTCTCAATATCGAACTAGAGGTTCTGGACCAACCAAACAACCAATCACCACTAGAACCATCGCTGTCTCAGCCTGATTCTACAGTTGTGCTGTATATCCAGTCTATGTAAGTTGCTGTAGTACTCTCAAATGATATCGGCCAAAGCTTACAAAACTAGAAAATTATACAAGCTTATCGGTGAGATCATTGAGCATGTCTACCAAAACAATATAGAATACAACTCAGCTCTCCCAACCTCAGAGCTCTTTGGACGCATTCTTGTTATCGAGCAAAAATTGACTACCTGGAAGTCCGAATTACCTCTAAATTTGCAAGTGAGATCCAGGGATGAGATTCTTCGCGATACAGAACAGGCGCCGCTATTTTCGAGACTATGCGGCGTCATCACGTTGCGATACTTGAATGCGCGAATGCTTCTTCATCGGCGGCTGATTTCCTACTTCTTGCTGGCCCATGACGCTACGAAGTCTGATGATGTTGAGGACTCTCGGCTTTTGCATAATTTTTGTCGAGGCAGCTTGGAAGTAGCCCTCTCTGCGGCTGTAGACACTATTGACTTGGTATTCGCGTTGTCGGAGGGCCAACATAGAATGTTGACAACGTGGTGGTTTACCATATATTACAGTAAGATTTTGGATACTCAAGCACCCTGGATTGAGGCTGACGGCGACTAGCATTCAGCTCTGCTCTAGTTATCTTTGGTGTGATGGTAGTTAGGCATACACATGCCTTGCATAGCTCTATCACGTTAGATCTGGGAGGTAGCCTGCGGAAGGCATTAAAGACTCTAGAGACTACTGGGAAAGGAAAGTCCATGGCGTTTCGATGCCAGAAATATTTGACGAAGTTGGTGCAGATTGCAAACGTGTTAGGTAAATTGACGTAGTTTCCTCAACTTTCACGATAACACTCCTATAAAACAGGCGCAATTCTACTAACATAGAGCAAATGATAGGTTACTCGAATGCAACTGCATTTCCTTTGGACGCCGAAAATCAAGGCATACTCGGGACGAACATGCCATATCCTTACTTGTCAAACTTCTCGCCACTGAATATGAACGGCTACGATTGGGATGGAGCATTTCCCGTCTCGTTTCCAATTTCAGTTCACGATTGCTTGGAAACGGAATCGTACGGATTCCCAATAGCACATAATCTATAGTCAGCTATCACCAGAGCACAATTTTGGGACTGGATACATAATCTAAGAGATTGTATTCTGCTTCATCCACGTACATCTAAAGCATCCTATTCATCATAGTTGAGGGGTAATTGGAATAGATGAATAGCGTTACGATACCCGATGTCCTTCCACGTTTCATCCGATACCGGAACAGACTCAAACCATTCGCGCATTTCGGCAATGGATTCGTAGGGGTAATCGACCGAAAACATGATATTGGATACCTTTGTCTCCGCCATGAGATTCAGCAGGGCCGAAGTTCGGGGCATACCACTCGTGTTCGGTAAAATGTTGTCCTGGAAGTATTGTTGGAACGACTTCTTCTTCGGGCCTTGAGCCTCTGAACGTTGCAACCTTTTGTTAGCCCTTCTGCAAATCACGGATATGGGTATCTCCCTACGTACCGGCACTGTACATTCGGAACGTAGTGTCCGTTCTGGGCAGTATCCAGGAGAGTCCCTCGCCCATGTGTCCCAAGCAGATCTTCAACCGCGGGAATCGATCAAAAACGCCGGTATACATAATCCTCAGAATATGTTCCACCGTCTCTCTTGCAAATCCGTACGGAGCACCATGCAGAGCCGGAATGTCCTTCAGTACATCCAGGTTGGACGCCAATGGAACTCGAGGATGGATGAAAATGGGTTTTTGCAGACGCTGGGCCACTTCCCACAAAGCATCATACTGCCGATCATCAAGATATAGGCCTTTTGTTGGGTCTTCGGTGTTTGTATAGCCGTTCACCATAGCGCCCACAAATCCGTACTCCTTGACACATCTTTCCAGTTCCTGGGCTGCGGCAGTCCCACTCTGCGTGGGAAGCACAGCAAAGGCGAAGAATCGGTCAGGATGCTTAGACACGTAGTTCTCGTACACCCACCGGTTCGCCTTTTCACAAAATGCCTGTGCAGCCTCGAGACCAGTAAAGAGCTGCGCCGTAGGTTGGTTGAGCGAGATGATCTGAGCTCCGATGTTGTTGGCATCCATGATCTTTAGCCGCAAGTCGATGTCTCCGAGACGGTTCTTCAGTCCTGCAACAAAGGTTTGGTCGAACGTTTCGAAGGTGACAGATGTAGCGGGCACGGGAAAGGGTGTAACCGCGTGCTCTTCCAGGCAGATGAGTCGCGCATTCTTGCGGTCTGTTTTGACGGGTCTGAACAAGTCTTCTGGGCGTCCTTCAAGGCTGAGGGTATTGGTTGGCATATCGAGATTTGTCCTTGGTAAAGACGATGCTGTGAGTCCACAGTATTGATCTGTCCTTTATTCAAGAAGTTGGAGATTTCCTTGTTTGTATTACAGGTTCTTTAAAAGGCGCGCACTATTTTGAGGTTAGAAAATTGGACTGATTCATTCCCATCGGGGAAATATCGGGATACTCCAGTCGGAGCGGAAGATAAGGTTTATGTCACTCGGATGACTTATCTCCCCCGGAATCTCGGGTATTGTTTCCGGTCCCCGGGTGCCGGAGAGCGGGCGGTTCTCAAAATTCACACGCGGTTTCTCAAGGCCAGTGGTGTTTCGTTTATGCGCGGACAGCTGGGGAGAAAGAAGGGAAAGCCCGAAGATGGAAGTGCCGTACGGGCCCTGGAACAAATGGCCGGGCTGTATTTATCCTTATATTACTTTGAGGTTAGCTTTTAGCTTCTTCCTATCCTGCCCACCTGCACAGTTCAATCAAGAATCAGCTCTATATTTGATATATTTCCATGGGTTTTCTACCTAGAGTTAACTGTGCGATCCTGCCAGATGGGTCCCCGTACGGGTCACCCTACGTATTTACCCAAAAGGCACAGCCCTCACCAGGCCCCGGCCGGGCACTGATCCGGCTTCACTTCACCGGTGTCTGTTACGGCGACGTATATAGCCGCGACGGGGGCGGTCCAGCTCCTCAAGTCCCAAAACGCCCTCTTGTGGGCGGCCACGAAGGTGTTGGAGAGATATTGAGCTTGGGACCGGCGTGCGACTCTTACGATTTTGCGGTCGGAGATTTTGTCGGTGTTGCGTGGCGGTTACAAGTCTGTAGAGAGTGTGAGCCCTGTTTGGCCGGGGCGGAGAATGATTGCCCGCAACAAAAGATTGTGGGATTACATGGCGATGGAACTTTTCAGGGTCAGTGAACTCTTTGCTCTTTTCTCAATGGGGGCATACACTGATTTTGGTTTCCTAGAGTTTCTAACTTTCCCAATTGACCAGCTCATTCATGTCCCCAAGTCCATGGACAAAGCTGCCGCGTGTCCGATATTATGTGCTGGAGTCACAGCATACACATCCTTACGCATGATGCAGCCCCAGCCTGGAAAGTGGTGCGCTGTAGTTGGCGCAGCAGGCGGCCTGGGACACCTCGCAATCCAATATGCAAAAGTATTTGGGTTGAAGGTAGTTGCAATAGATGGTGGTCGGGATGAGAAGGAAACATTCTGCAGGAAAGTCGGCTGTGATGAATACGTTGATTTCATCAAGTCGGAGAATCTGGTGGAGCAAGTTAAAGCAAAGACCGCCGGGGGGCCTGATTATGTTCTGGTCTTGAGCCCGCACCAATCGGCATACAAGTGAGTCTTTCCTTTCTCCTGGATAGCGAGTACTACAGATCTCTGACAGACTTTCAATTTAGTGCCGCCGGGCAATATGTTCGATATAGGGGCCAGATCATGGCAGTCGGAATAGGCAATTGCTCGTAAGTTTCTCTAGTCCTGGTCGTTTGTCTTGCAAATAAAACTGAAACAGCATAATAGAATACCTCTTCGGCCAATCTTGCAAAAAGATCTTACCATCCGGTCGCATCAGACAGGTACAAAAGCGGACATCGAAGAAGCTATGCAGTTAAGTGCAAGCGGGAAGGTGCGCTGCCAGCTAGAAATCATGAGTTTATCGGAGCTCAATAATGTACTAGATAAGATCAAGGGAGGAGCCGTGCTGGGGAAGATCGTTTTGGATGTGAATGCAGGTCCTTTGAGAGTGAGGCCTGAGGCCTCCGTTGAACATCACACGCGTTTGTAAATACATCTTTCTCTCCAAACAGCCTACCGAGTGAATCTAATCCAGTTGCCAAAGCTTATAGTTTTTCTCGGGGAGTTGGAAACGGGTACTTGATGATTGATTATATTCTGTAGACATTAATTTATTTGGTGTCCTTGGAAACACTTTTTCATCACGATGGTTATTCTAGACAGCGCAAACTCGGACACGGAAACACCAAGATCGATTATTCAATTGCACCTCAGCGATTTTCATTCTATATGCCAACCGCATTTTTGTTCTATGAGCAGCACCTGATTCAATGGGTTGCCGTTCTCACTTGACGTGCCAATTAACCGCTAATCCACCAGGCCCTCCATACTTCATGAACACGGTCTTGAGTTCCGTGTAGAGATTGAGCCCATGGAGGGCTAGTTCCCTCGATAATCCCGACTGCTTCCACCCTCCGATTGGCATATCCAACGCCCTTAGGGGAACCGAGCAGTTCACTCCTACAGCACCAGCTTCAAGATTTTTAGCGATGCGCAGGGCACGCTCAAAGTCGCGAGTATACACGGATGCTGCAGAGTTCGGCAGAAAATTAGCAAGTGAAATCAATGCAGTAGGTGACAGTAGTAGTCAAATTGAGAGGTGGCCCAGGAAGCTTACAAAACAGGCCAAACTCCGTCATGTTGGCTTCGGACAATGCCTCTTCTTCATTCTTGAACGTGTTGACAATCATAACAGGGCCGAAAATTTCCTCTGTATATGCTTGGGATGTGCTCGGCACATTTAGGAGTATAGTTGGTTCAACCCAATACCCCTGTCGTGAATTAGCCATGACTATTGATCTGCTGATGGCCGAGTAATGAAGGCATAGCAAACATACTTTCTTCCCAACTCGAGCACCTCCGTGAACCAACGTTCCATCTTTCTTGCCTTCTTCGATCAGATAGAGTATACGCTCCAATTGCTTATCGTCGGCTTGCGGACTACATTAGGCATACTTTTAGCTTGGTTCCGAACATACAGCCAAAAGGGACTTTTTACCCTTGGAATGTACCAGAGTCGAACGGATCTCCGAGTGTCACTTTTGACATGAGATCCTTGACGCGTGCAATGTATTCATCGGCGATGCTTTCATGAACAAGGACGCGACTATTTGCCTGACAATGCTGTCCGCTGTTGTGGTTGATGGAGAAATGAGTACTAAAGTGCGATCAGTTCCTGAAAATCAGATGTTGGAGTAGTCAGTCTGAACACACTATTGCGCAGCAGCGTCGAGATCGGCATCCTCGAATATCAGAGCTGGACTTTTGCCCCCAAGCTCCAGTGACACACTCTTCAGGTTTGACTCCGCTGCCATGACCGATATTTTCCGTCCTGTCAGGACCGATCCGGTGAATGAGATCTTGCGGATCTTCATATGAAGGGCCAAAGTCGAACCAGTTGGTTGGCCGAAGCCATTTAAGACATTCACAACTCCGGGTGGAAACCCAGCCTCTTTTATCAAACTGGCAAGCTTCAGAGAGCTAAGCGGAGCCTTTTCGGAGGATTTGAGAACCACAGTATTGCCACAGATGAGTGCTGGGGCGACCTTGAACGCGAACATTATCATCGGAACCTGCTCGAATTGGCTATATTAGTAGAGCGAGAGATAGGATATAGACAGTTTGGGACTGAGGGAAGAGAGTTCTTCAAATCCTCACATTCCACGGAATGATTAATCCGACCACGCCATAGGGCTGTCTCAAGGACACATTCAAGAAATCGGCTGTATTCAAACTTGATTCTCCCAAGACATGGTACGCAGATCCAGCGAAGTAACGGAAAACACCTGCACATGCGGGAATGTCCATTTCCTTGAGGAGCTGTACGGGCCTATGATATGAAGTTAGCAAGCCTTGCCTCTGTATTTACCACAGGTCAATAAAGAAAGGGGATTGCAGACTTCCCCATCGCCACTGCGTCGAGCTCTGCCAGCTCTTGAGCATCCCGAAGGATCAGCTGTGCCAACTTTGCCATGGGTGCTGCACGCTCATTGGCACTCAAATCTCTCCATGGACGAAATGCTCCCTCCGCCACGTCAACGGCGCGATTCACATCGGTTTCTAGGGCTTCATGTACTTCGCAAATCTCGTTTTCGGTTGCCGGATTGTAGACTTTGAAGGTCTGTTGAGCCTCTCCACAAACAAACTGAAAGGAATTCTTTTAGCATGAGACCAAGCAAAAACGGCCAGAGTAAGCATGAAAGGCGTTTTTCAGTAAAATCTAACCTCATTGTTGATAAACAAACGGCCTTCGTATTTTTGAGCCATTATAGAATTGAGTCGAGCAAGTAACGTCTGAAGAAACTGACCCTATACTCGATCAAGGAGGAACTGGGGGTTAACTTTCTCAGAAGACAGACCTGTGAGATAAAGAGCAAGTAAACTATAACGCTCTCACGACTTCCGCCTCAAAGCTTCTACAAAACCGGCCGCTTGTGAATGCTCGCGTGTGCATCTGTCCCTTTGCCGACCCAGCCCCGATAATTTGCGTTGCTCGGCACCACTTACAGACGCAGTGTATTCGGTTTGGACATGTGTTGAGCTACCTAAGTCGTTTAATCGAATACCGAAGTATCCCCGGGACAAAAGTAACAAGCCAATCCATTCCAGCGGGACTCTACCACGAATTAAACGGGGACGAGGTCAATGCAAACAAGCAGAAGAGCTGTTTAAACTCTGAACTTCATTATACTTGACGTCGTGGGCACAGAAATCCTTCAAGGGGCCACTCAGTTTAGAAAGTCTAGGAAAATCGGCTGGCTACCATGGTCCCGTCGGAGAGTGTATGGGTGAAGGGCTGCACTTTGACAGATCGAAATGCAATGCGCGTATAATGAGGAGAAATTAGATTCAACAATAGCCAGGTCCGTTCAAGAATGGTATAAAAGAGTCAAAATCTGGAGATTGCGGAGCCATTCAAATGTACAGCGGACCAGAAAACCATTTTCCGGTCCCACGCCACCCGATATTTCCCCGAGGCTATGCGTAGCTCTGAAAACCGCGATCCGAGAACTTAACTCACCACCACAACTGTCTTTGGTTTAATCTATAGATTAGGTACAACAATCTATTCCTGAAAATAAAGGATCCCTGGCTTATTTTCTCAACTTTGATCCGAATATATGGAGCAAGACAATAATAAGTTGACCGACTCCAATCAAAGCCGCTTGAGTGCCAAAGGAAGCATCATATCCAATTTTCTGCCCCCAGGGTTCCTGGAAGTATCCAACGGAGAATCCGCCGATGAGACGGGCAAAGTTGATGAACCCGGCTACCTCGCCGGAGGCAGACGGATAAGCATCGACGGCATAGGCTGTGACTGATACTGAAGAAATCATACAGCCGCACACGTACATTCCCCAGCCCATAACGACTGCAACGTAGGGAAGATGGTGTCTCAATGCCTGCCCCACTAAGACAATCCCAGGTACCATCAAGGCAAAGGCAATGTAGCTGGTTATAAGCCGCACCTCGGATTGGAAACGGCCCTCGTGGATGCGAATGTAGCGATTGGCGATGAAGTCGTTGAAGAAGTGCCCAAACAGTTGGCCGATGCAGACCGCGACGACAGGCGTGAAGCACAAAAAGCCAACAGAGATTTTATCAAATCCGTATCCGTTCTCAAATACTGGAGCTTCAAAGATGATGGAAGTGGTTTGGTTTATGCCAACAGACCACATGAAGGACAGCAAACTAGATTGAGATAAATCAGTGTCTGTTAGGCGATAGTTAAGTGACAGAAGACATACTAAGAAATCATGATAGGCACCATAATGGGTCGACCTAAGATGTAGATCAGGCGGCGGATAGACGATAGAAAGGACGGGAAGTAATCCCCACGCTGTCTAACTTGCCAAACCCCGAGCAGTTTCGTAAGTCGTGAATTTTGCTTTGGCTGATTCTCTGGGAGTATATCTCGTCTGTACCACGACTCATCAATGAAAAGGGTTACAAGCAGCACCGTGACACATCCAAGGCCAAACATCATCCAAAATGCCGCCCTCCATGTGTTTGTTTTACCGACAACGAAGTTCGCAAACAATGGACCACAAAACGGAGCAAGGAGAAAGCAAGCAGTCCATATACCTATCTTCCGTGCACGTTGGTGGAAAAAGAATATATCGTAAATAAATGCTAGACCAACGGTCTGTCCTGCCGTTGTTGTAAGTCCCATCATGGCGCGCATGGCATAGTAGACTTCGAAATTTGTCGTGATGGCGCAGGCCAGTGTAAAGAAAGTACCCGAGAGTGTTGCCCAGAAGAGGACCGGGGCGCGACCAAAGGTATTCATGCAGGGAATCCAGAATAGACTGAAGACACCTCTGTTCTTCATTCAGCACCTGAAATGAAATGAAAGGGGAAACCAGAGTGAGGCACGTACGTCATGAGAACATTCAGGTTGTTGGCATAGTTGGCTTCATTTGGTGTTATTGCCCACTCCTCTGCCTGCACTCTGACACAAGGGACAGCCGCAGCTCCTTGAAAATCCGCGAAAAACGCGGACACACCGATCGTAAGGAGGATCAGATTTTTCTTCGAATCTGACCAATTGCGCGGGTCATTTGGGTCTCTTGACACCTATTCAATTGGTGAAAGGCTTAGTGAAGGGATCTTTGGGCAACAGATATCTGCATCTAGCAGCAGCAGTCCGCGTGAGCTAACCTGTTCCTCGGTGGTGCGAGTATTGTCGATAATGGAGTCATTCTCTCGTTCTGGTTTCAAGACAGAAACATCCACAATCCCCGGCTCCCGTGTAGATATATCGTCTAGCTCTCTGGGGTTGTTTTCAAAATCCTCAACATGTGCTGTGGCTGCTTTGGTTTGGTCTGCCATTGTCGTTATTTTCTTATCTAAGAAACAATGAAGGGAAAAAGATATTACCGCGGCACTGGCAGCTTCATATCACGTCTTGTTGAACTACTAGTAGGCCGGGGGAAGAAGCGGAGCACGCTCGAAACGAGCCAGTCAAGCAAGCCTGGGCTCTCCGGGAAGCTATCCGGAGGAAAAGGACTATCTGGGGGCACATGCGGTTATTGGCTGTCATGAATTTGCTGCTGGGGCAGAAGCAGTCCCCGACAAAGGGGGTTTGGGTCGGGGTATAAATCGGAATGAGGCCAACCATCCAGAGGAAGCGAAGGAAGACCAGAAGCCACGAGGCCGGGCCATGGTCCTCCAGCGCCACATCTGCTCCCATACTCTGAGAGAAAAAATAGTAAGCACACGAAATAATCGGTCTGATACTCTGACGTGGTTAGGTAGTCTCCCCTTCTTTCTTGGAGTACGATCTCCAGTTAGGGCAGTTAAGACTTCAGTGCTCGGATGGTTGTTGTTCCGTTCCGGTCTCATTTTTCACCCCTAAAAAGGGGTTCAATTCCCTCCTTAGATAGTCCAAGCAAGCACTGAAGCAATTCATTCCGTTCCTTTCGCTCCCTGTTTTCCCCTCCGCTCGTAGCTACCTAGTTAGCTAGTCAGCTCCGTGAATTAATCAGGGTCATGATATGACTGGTTCATCTCTACTTTCTCAATAATGATAGTAGACTTTGGGCTATATCAAGCTTCGACTGCATGCTGACATCCATCTCACGCATGTAGTTCTTGTTGGCTTATATTCTAGGCACGAGAAGGGTTGACACCTTTGAGCAATGGTTCTTATTTCAAAGTTATATGTGACTCGAGTACCAATAAGCACTCTTCTTTGCTGTATTCTAGATCCTAAAAACTGGTGGGACTCGAAAACTGTTTCTCTTCAAAAAACCCTGTTCGTCTCCTACCTCCATCCGAGTGTATCGAAATCATTCCCATGCTTAAACATCCGGACGCTTGCGGAAATATAAATCACACTTCAGGCCTTTTGGTCGGATCGTAAAGAATTCCACGTGGCTCATCGACTCCGGAGTAGTTTCAGCTGCTGGAGAAACCTGATATTTGCGAAAGATGTGGCCGAGATGAATACGAAGCTGCATATTTGCCAAGCTAGGTTTTAAACATTCCTGTCAGCGTTGAAAAGAAAAAAATGACCGAAAGGATTTAACCACTTAAACGCAAGATGAATAACTTACTTCAAGCCCACACACGCACGGGGTCCTGATGAGAAGGGGAGAAAGTTCAATTTCATCACCTCAGTTGGGTCAAACCATCGTTGAGGAACGAAGGCCTCAGGCTGAGGATATACCTCTGGGTTCCGATGGTTTGTGTAAGCTTGCATTCCGACTATCGTCCCCTTGGGGATTGAGTAGCCGCAAATATTCAAACCAGCCTCGGGTGCGACCCTCTCCAAGAAAGATGGGATTGGAGCGTGGATCCGAAGGCCTTCACGACAGACGCCATCAAGGATTGGAAGTTTTTCAAGTGCCTCAAAATTAAGTGGCTTTTCTGGATCTGGAAACGCTGCAACGAGCTCCCGGTGAAGCTCAGCTTGAATTTCTGGGTTCATGGCCAGTTCGTAGGACGTGAACATAGCGGTGTTGGCGGTGGTGTCCGAGCCAGCATTTCTGTATCAAAACCGCTCTAGTCAGTGACTAGCAACATCTCTCTACCACGAGAAAGAAGTGAGAACTCACAGGATCTCCATCATTTCTGCTATCACCTCTTGATCCGAAAGGGCTGTTTCAGGATTCGTCTTTCCAGCTTGCTCAATTCTTGATAAGATGTCTACCCGGTTGCGGTTGGCCTCACCCGCAGCTGCCCAACCATCTCGAGCTCGAATCGCGTACTAGGAAATATTAGCCTGGATTCATATATGTAAGGTATAGGGGTGAGATTGTACCCCTGCGATTTCTCCGTCGGCGCTATCCCAATCCTTAGCAGCTTTCATGCGAAGTAATCTCATTATCGGAAGAATAAACGGAAAGGGCCCATTCTGTAGTAACATTTAAAAGTTTCAGAGGTATATTACGACACCTTTCAGATGGACCAGACATACCAAGCCATTTCTTTTGTTTCTCAGCTCCACCTGTTCGGTAAAATGGGAATCGGTCGACTCCAGCATCCCAACCTTTTGCCCAAAGGCAATGTCCGTGACGACATCGAAGGTGAGGTAGCGAAACCACTTGAACGTATCGACAGCCGTGTTGGTCGCATCGAATTCTTCCAGCCAGAGCAGGAATTTCTCGAGATGTCGCCTAATAACAGGTTCCATTTCTAAAAGATTCTGACGTGAGAAAGCTGGCAAAAGAGCCTTGCGTCTCGCATGCGCCTGTTTGACACTCAACAGTCCAATACACATTTTCACTTCTCCAAAGTGAAACGTATCATAGGCGTGTGACTTGGAGCTTTTGTTGCTATATATGAGCTTCACTCCACTATCTGAACTCACGCAGACTTTATGGGGGGCAACGCGGATCACCGGTCCATATTTTTTGTGCAGCTGTAAAATCCAGGATGCTCTTTGCCCTCTTGTTGAGTAGTAGAATAGCGGCGCAGAAGAGAGTAACGCGAGGGGAGGACCGGGGATGTGGCACAGCGGATGGAACCAGATCCTATGGATTAAGATACCGACACTGCAGACAATCGTCGAGGCGATCGCGAGCGAGAAGATATCCATGTGAGGAACAAACATGTTGCTGGCTCTCGACAGAGGAGGATGCAGAATATAGTACGAAACTCGGTGTACTCTGTATTATTATTAAACTTATAGTTCAACCTCTAGCCCCTTGTACCGAATGCGGCAGTCTAGGGATGTCTTATGTGCCGCCCTGACATCCCGAAATTTACCCGGATTGAGGAATCCCACTCCGTCCCAACGATGCTCCACGGCCCTTGGAAACCGCTTTTCTCGGTAATTTGCTTGAGTGGGAGGGTAATGGGCTTCTACAGGCACGTCTAATGTTCCAAGTGGAGAGGGAACTAAAGGCCCAGTACCGACAATACCCCCGTTCTTCAATAATTTGACATTGGGAGTCGTTAGTCCCGCTGATCCCTTTTCGTCGTGTAGATTCATCTCCGTGTTGATGGTATCTCTGTCTGTTTGCCCTTTTTTCGCAGGGAGACCTTTGGTCGGGACGCCTTTCACAAGCTTCCTTCGCAAAAGAAACTCGCTTAACATGCTCCTCTCAATCTCCTCCCCGGTACCTATCGTGAACAGAAGTTCTCCGAGCTTGAACCTCAGAATCAATCCGATACTGCGACTTCCACGTATAACGAGGACGAAGTCACGAACCACCGGATTTCATAACCTTGACAGAATTGCCCAGAATATCAGCTGTGTTCTACATTTGGCGGGTTTTGAATCAGCTTCATGAGCTACTTCTTCCTGCCGCCATATTGATTTGGGCTTCAGGAGGATATCGTTCATCTAGACTAATCTGGGCCGAACATGAATTAGTTAGTCTTGATAATTATCAAGCGCCTCTCAACAAAGTAACACTATATTGGGAGTGTCAGATTACCTAATCCTCAGTAGACCACGTGACCCACAGATCACCCATGTAATTAGTTCTCAGTGTCACTAGCTAGTCAATCCTACAACTCAGTTACATCTCTGACAGATTATGACTCTTTTGTTTCAATATCGTTGCTAAATGCGCGCTTTAATCGATTACGATCATAAAATAATCAGAATAAATGTAATTTCTTAAAATTCTAATTGATTACAATCAGTTTTTGCAGTTTTAAGCAGAAAATTCATTTGTTGAGTTTCGCACAGTGAGAAATTCACTCACAACAACACAAAATTATTTTAAATTTATAAAAGATCTTAACGTCACTTGAGATTTCATGACTATCGTGTGATCATTTAAATATGATTATGAATCGATTGATTTCAATCAATGAATGACATTCACTCTTTCGCTAAAAAAAAAACATCAATGAGTGATAGTGAGAACGAACTCAGCTCATTTTCGCAAACTTTTGATATTTCAATTCTCGTTTGAACTCTTGACTCAGTCAATCGAGCTTTTGTTAAAAGTCAGTTTATGAAATTCAATTTGAAAAACAACACATTAATCAACATGTCTGTCAACGCGTTTGTCAATGATTTCATGACATGACAATTTGACAAACAGTCTGATTTTAGTGATCAGAGTGACAATTCGTCACAGAATCTCGATTTTACTAGTGATAATAATGATTAAATTAATTTAAAAAAGTTTTATCAAGAACAGAACGATTTCACTATTGAAAAAGAAAAGACTTTCGTGTCTAACGCGTTTATTGCTTAGCAAATTTACGAGATGAATATAATCAAATTACGTCTGAAACTCATTAAGACAGAGAACAATTGTCAGAGTTTCTCGAATTTGACGTTTACGTTTACATTTTTCGCTTTCTCACATTACACTGATTTCAAGCTTACAAAATTAAAAAAGAACGCTCGTGTCGTGACTTCAGTATTTAAATTTGAGAGTCTCAACAATTATGAAAACTGAAAAATCGAGATTATTAACGTTACTCTTAATCTTGATACTAAAGAGATTCTCGTGAAATTTTAATATGAGTGTTTTGAAAAGAGTTTCGCGTTGAAAATAAAAAAATGAGATGTCAAATTTAGAGCACTCTTTAAAATCATTCTGAACTCTCTAAAATTTGAGATTAAACAAAATACTTTTCGTGTGATAGACGAGACTAGCAAGAATGTGACTAAAATATAAACTATACTGAAAAATGAGTTTGACTCGTATTACGTAATCACTCGCGAAAACTATTACAATCAATTTATTATTATTAACATTGATCAGTACAAAAATAACGTTTTAAAGTACATCATCATCTTTTAAAAAATGATGAAAAAATTACACGTTTTTGACAATCTCATCTTGTCTTGAGCGATTTCTACTCACTTTATTACGAGATTAAATGATCATTAAACTGAATTCATCGCGCTTGAAATGAATCGTCATCGAAACATTATCAATAAAATCAAGATGTATTATTTAAATCTCAAAAATTTAATAACTCAACTAAACTCACGCGCGCTTAATAATCGCAAATTAATCAAGAATTCGAAAAAGACACTGAATACTGACAATAATGAAAACGAGAATGAAAAGAAAGACGAATTGCAATCAATTGATATTATCAATTAAACAAACTCTAATGATAATTTTAAACGCGAATGTGATAATTTTAGAGAAAATCGAAGTGATCATGACAAAGAGAGTGAAACATAGTCTGATTAAACAATCTCTTTTTACATTTATTGTGAGAGTTTTTATTATCAAACATTTAATTGCTGATACAAATACTCTGACAAAGTCTATGACGACTAATACGAGAAAAATAAGAAACGCGTTGAAAAATTAAAGAAAAAAAACAATTCTTTTAGTTCAATTTCTGATTCGTTAGTGTTATATCAGTCAAGTAACATTGTTTCTATCGATTTGTTTGTCAAAATCTCTGACAATGTTAAGACTTCTCAAGCACTTTTCATTCAAAATCATGAGAGTGACAAGCGTTACTGACTTGATTTCGCTTGCTTACATCATTTAACAATTAATAAAAAGAATTTCATTGAAACTCGATCGTGTATGAAAGTATTGATCACGAATGTTAATGACAAATTCGTGAAATTCTTTTTAATGAGAATCATTCGTTTTGATCTTGATAACACGATCGTTCATATTCAGAACATTCGTTACGTTTCAAACGTATTTAACAACTTAATTTTTTTCGATCAATTGAATAGACAGAATTTTGATTTCTCGTTATCTTAATTACAGACTAATCTATACGTCTTTGAACTGACTGACACTCAGAATTAAATTTTTTATGCTTTGTCACTGAGAAACAATCTTTATTATTTTACTAATTCAGAAAATGAAGTCAAGTCGACTTTATTCGTTACTAAAAAGTTTACTATCATCACACAAACATTAGTCGATTCGAAATCTATTGAGAAACAATTCGCGAAAATTATAAAAGTATGACATTGACATTTAAATCATTTAAATATTAATAACATCGTTAAAATATTCAAGAATTCTCGCATTGAAATCAAGATCACTAAGCTCAAAAAGTTTTCATTTTGCGAAATTTGCAAGCTAGCAAAATTGAAAAAGAAATTATTCAAAATCGTTATGAAAAAATTTAATCATCGTGACGACAAGCTTCATATTAATGTAAACAAGAGTGAAAAAACTTTAGACAATTTAAACGAGTTACTCAAGTTTTTTCAGAAATTTAAATATTTCATATTAATTACTGACAATGTCACTCGTATGAGATGAGTTTACTTTATAAAAATTAAAAATGAGATTTATGACATTCTCGTTTACTTTCTTTTACAACTGAAAAATCAGAGCATACGTTTTGTCATAATTATATGATTTGACGAAACTGACGAATTACGCTTTAATTGAATGAGAAAGCTTTTAAGAGATTATGACACGAAATGAAAATCTTGTGTCTTACATTTTTAAAATTAAAATGAGATTTCGAAAAAAGATATTAACATTATATTACTGAAAACTCGATCATTATTAATTCAGATCAAATTATTTAAGAAACTATGAGTCAAAGTCATACTCACGATAATATTTCTGATTAATATCTTGTCAATTTTCACATTTCTTTATTTTGACATCGTGAAATTCTCGAAAATTGTCATCTCGCATGAAGCTTGACACGACGAGTCATATAACATTAAAATAATTAAGATCGTTAATTTTAATATTTACGTTTATAAGAAAAGATCTGAACTGAAAATCACTGACAAGCTTGAATCGCGCGTTAAGAAAATGACTTTAGTAAAGTTTAAAAATTCTATCATTTATCGATTATACGATCGCGAGATGAATAAGATTGTTTACTTTTGCAACATTGCAATTAACGAAAAATCAATTAAAATTTTCAATTTTACTTAGATTTTTCACTCGTTTTCTTCTATTACTGAGAATGTTGAGAATGAGAAATCACAATTTTACACTGAAAATGTCATACAAGAAAATGTCTTAAAGTTTAGCGAAAAGTCGAAATCACGAAAGATTGTTATTTTTGACACTCTCACTGAAAAAAAAGCTTTCAAGACTTTCGCGATTTCAAAAATTTTTAAAAAAAGAAATCGATCACGCAAGCATTTTGTTGAGAATTTGAACACTTTTTTTATCATTTTTACTTTTATCAAGCGCTTTACTGTCATCAAGAACTTTGTTTTAAATCAATCAGTTCGCGATACTCAAAAAATGAACTGAATTCACTCTGTAATTATTTACAAGAAACTCGTTTGCTTAATTAAAATTCTTACTAAAACGCTACTCACTACTTTAAATCGCGAATTGCTTGAGAATGAAAATGAAAACTGAATTTGTTAATACATGTCATTTAATAATTTCAAAGTACTATTCACTAAGAAAATGATGAGATCTGAGTACGTTAACAACAAAAAAATATCTATTTTTTATGAAAAGATCATGACATTCTCTCAGATAACTCAGTGACTTGTCATTATAACAAATGATTTTAAGAGTATCAAGAATCAAAACATTTTCATTTTAGTGAAACTCTCTAGAGACAGAAAAATTCTAAACAATAAGTGAGTTTATAAAATTAAAACTGACGAGTAGAACAACACTATTTGTTACAAGACTCGCTAAATGATTCAAGAATTTCGTTAAAAAAAAAAAATTGATTACAGAAACATTTACGTCTCAGTAATGAAAAAATTAACTATTTAAATCGTTTTCGTTATAATCATGACTAAGAGTTACAAAGTACGAAATATTGACTTTATTACGATTTTCTTAAACAATGTTTTTTCATTGAACGAGCAAATGTACATGAAATAGTTTATGAGCTTTGAGACAAATTGAGAACTAGTCTGTCAATTAAATCAAAGTTTTTACGATTTAAAACAAGCAATTAAATTATGATACGATACTTTGATTAAAATGCTTAAGCAATTTAAATTTCAATGCAATTAATAAAATGCAAATCTTTGAATGCATTGTCAGCATAAGATTTACATGACTATTTACGTTGACAACGTCAAGCTGATTAACTCGAATGAGAAAAATCTTGTTAAGATTTGTCACGCGCTTGTCAGTCATTTTAATGTCAAGAATCTCGATTAAGTCAAGTATTATCTCAATATGAAAATTGAACAAAACTTAATTAAAAAAATGATACGACTTAGTCAAGAAGCGTTCGTTAAAGCGCTTCTGAATCAACTAGAAATGAAAAATTGTCGCTCAGTCAGTACTTTTATGATGAAGAAATTCTCTGACAATAAAATAATTCTCAACATTAACAATCAGTCATTTGATTAGAAAAAATATATCTTAATAATTGACAATTTGCAATTCTTAACAACTTACATCAGATTTGACATTTTTTTTGTTACAGACTATTTTGCGCGTTGAAACATCGTTTCATTGATTGTACATGTTATGATCTCACTTAGTACTATAAAAAAGAAAGAAACTTTCTATGTCATTAAAATAGTCTGAAACTAGAATACAAAAATGAGAAAAGAAAAAGAAAAGAAAACTAAAACTCGAAATGAGAAAAAAATATATATAGTAAATTCAAGCTTAAAAACTGTCACTAAATCTCAAGTTCATTCACTGAGAGTTTTTTTCAAATGTGAACTAGTGTTCTCGCTTAATCTCTCAATTAATTAAAATTCGTTTTTTCACTTAGTAATCGTGAATTTTCATTAAGCTCATTCGCGATTATAGACAATTGTCGCTAAGTTTATTCATTATCGAGATCATTGTCGCTAGAAATCATTAACGTCATTATTCGCGAAACTAGATTTTTTTGATTTAATGTCAAGATCAGTCAAAACAAAGTAAATTCGACTCAGTTTCTAACATTATTTCTTAAAAAAGAGACAAACATGTTCTTATGTTGACTTGTCATCATTCTCGTGATTTGAATTCTTTTCGTTTTTCTCTCAGACTTGTAATCACTCTTGTAAACGCTTTAATGATTTGTTTATCTTTGATTTGATCTCGTGAAAGTTTCTAAGTCAATGAAACGCTTTCTTGAAATCGCTTGTCACATATTAAATGTTATTTTTATCATATCTCACTCACTGTGCTTTGTACTGAAGCTTATTTTTTTTAATTCAATTGTCTAAAATTATTTCGATTTTTCACTCGTTTTCATTATTGATTTCAATTGAAAACGCGAGATTTGAGATTTGTTTTAGCAAAAAATTCGTGTCGATCTTGCGCAATTTATTTGATGAAAAAACAGAATGAATTCGCATTAACGAGAGAAATTGAAATTTATACGAATTCTTGATTTTCTCGATGATTTCAAAAAGTCTCGCATTTTGTTGCGTCAGTTTGCAATTGAAACATTTCATTCGATAATTTCTTAACGACAAATATACTTTATTCTCGATCGTAAAATCTATCTCTCGTTAATAATAATTAACTTGAGTTTTCATTTTCTTTTGTGTCGCGATCATTTTTTGTTTGACAATATTTCAGATTTGTTTCATTTATCGAACTCGCTTTCTGACTTTTTCTCGATTTAATTGTTTGTCGCGACTCAAATCTTTCAACAAATTCTGTCAGTTAAATAAAACTCTGAGTTCGAATTCGTTAATAATTAAAAAAAAAGAGACTCTCGTAAAAACGTTGAGTAAAATCACTGTGACGTGATTCATTACGAGTAGTCATTTATCTCAATCATTTTAATAATAGCTAACGAATGATCGCAATTTCGTGACTAAATACTAATTGACAATTTTTGTTTGTTTGTCAATTTGAGCATGATGTACAATGAATAGTTTAAGCTTAATTTTTAAAAGCTTACAAAACTCATTTTAAAAATTGAAAACAAACTGAAATTCTTTGTTCGAGACAATCATTCAAAGAATTTCGTAATATTGATAAAAGTGTTTAACAAACAGTTTCGCTAGATTCTTAGCTGTAATCTTTTGAGTCATAAGTATCAAGATCGATTTTTTGCTCAATTAACAAATGACGATTAAAATTACGTCATGATCTTGCTTAGTCATTGAGACGTTTATAAAATTTATCAATAAATGCTAAAAAGTTTAATTTGACATGAGTAATGATTGTAAAAGTTCTAAGTTTCGATTTTTGACAATTTTGTTTTGTTTACACAACACGCAATTGCAAACATATTGCTTAATGTTGACTTTTCACGTCTCTCAATAATATCTGAACTTAACTAACTGTTCGATTTTCTTTATCTTTAAATGCGTTGTGAAAATTTGTCAATGAACTTCGTTCAACAACTGAGTTGACAGAATTTCGTCTTTTTTTACGAGTATTATCAAACGATTTTAAAACAGCAATAATTCGTCGCTGAAATTTCAATCATTTTTTTTTGCGATCGCTTTTTGTTTGTCAATCTTGAGTGATCTTGCAATGCGATTAAGTTTCAGCACTCGATTAATAATGTTTAACTCGAAATTGATAAAACTTAAAAATGTTATCAAGTCTTTCTTAATCGTTGCATTTAAACTGTTCGATTTAAGCATAATTTGCATGCGAGAGTTCTTTCTTGTTACTGTAAAATTTCTTTTTAATCGATTTAACGCGTTAGCTAAAATATTCTTTTTCTCGAGACAATACTTAATTAAAAAATAAAAACGAGATAGAAACTTGACTCATTTAATTTGTCTGACATTAAGTTTTTTGATTATCATGAAATACTCTAGAGTTTTATGATTCAATAAAATTTTAAATCATTTCTTTCGTTGCAATTTCTCAAGTTCGATTTTTCAGTTTTTTAAGACACGAATCATCGTTAACATTTTTTTATCGTGAATCTCGTAATTCTTTTTCGAGACTGACATGAAAAATGAAAAAAAGATCATTGAATATCACTAATCGTTTTCAAATAATTGAGATATAATTTTAATCATGATTTCGTTCAAAACGTCAGTTTTTATCTTGATTTTTTAATGAGAGTCGTAATATCGCAAGATAAAGACATTAATAAGCATTTTCTTTAACTGTTCAAACACTCTCTGACATTGTTTTGTTTACTCAAATTTGCGATTTTTTCTCGTTAAAACGTGCAATGACTTAGCTATTCAATTATAAATTTTAATGAAACGTTAATAAAAGTTGCAAAAATTTAAAAAGAACTGAATCTCTTGCACGATGATAAAAATCTTTCAGTTAAAAATGACAATGATTTTTTCAAAATCAATTTTCACGCTTTTCGTGATAACAATGAAATTGAAATATTTTGTTCGAATAACGTGAAACTCGCATTTCAAAATACTAGTCTGTAAGTTTGTTTTTCGTAATCATTAAAGCACTTGTTTAACGTGTTGCTTGTGCTTTTTCAAATTGTAACTATAAATCAGAAAATCATTGATAAACGTCATAAAAAACTTATTCAGATAGTCGAAAAACGTGATATTAATAAATCGCTAAAAAATCGTGAGCTCGTTGATAAGTTCAAAGAAAATTACTTTGTACTTGTAAAACTCGTATTGAGTTTTAAATGTGATCAAGTTTTTTGAGTCAAGATTCATTTTAATTCAATAAAATCTCTGTCAAATGTTTAGCTTGATAAAAAATTTGATTTCGTTCAATCGATTCATTAACTTGTCAATTAACGAGATAAAATATCGATTCTTTTTTGAGATAACGTTCAGCTTTTGAAAGTTCACGCAAAATCTTAATTTTTCGTTAAAAAAGACAATCAGAATTGATAAAGCAAAAAAGAAAGAGTTTTTCATGATGAATCTTTTTGTTAAATTTGTTTCTAGATACTTTTTAACAATTTTCAATTTTTCGACACTCATCTTGTAAAAAGATTTATAATCAATGTTTTTAACAAGATTCTTATTGAATTTGACATTGATTTTATAATTGATATTCTCTCTAAATGAGAGAAACATGTTAAAAACGAACTTGAAAAACATGTCTCTAAATTTCTTATACTCATCTAATAAATTTTTCTCGATTTTCTTCTCATTAAAATTCTTCTTAACATTAGCGATTTTTCGCTTTTTTTCAATTAATCGATTCAACTCGTAAAGACTAATAATACAGATTTCGAATTTTCTCTTTTAATAACAATGTCAGACGATAATGTCAATAAAAATCATGTCAATTATCATCAGTTTTTTTAATCGCTTTTTCTGTCAAGATTTGCGAGTAAAGAGTTTCGATTTAAGTACAAAGTTCTTAAAAGTTTTCTTAAAGTTTTGATTCATTTTGTTAAAGTCATTTTTGCGATTCATCGTCTCAATTCGCGACACTAAAAATCTTACACGAGACTTGTTTTTCTTGTTCAAAAATTTGTCTTTGCGATCAGCATTTTTCTGATATTTTTCATTTGCAAATTTTCGTTTCAAGATCGATCTGAAAACGATAATGCTCATTTTGTCAGTGATTTTTTTTAGTAAGAATCGTTTTTTCGATCAAATCAGTCTGTGATTGCGAAAGTTCAATTAAATGTTCTGATTCGCGAATCACTTTTTTTTTAAAATAATTTAATGCTGTCTCAGATTTGTTAATAACATGAAAACATTCAAGAATCGATAATCATTTACTCAAAAATGTAGCTTTATAACGTGAGTGATTGTTTTTTTTAAATTATCGTTAAAGTCACGAGTTTCACAAAGTTCGAATAGTCAAACAAGTTGTACGTCACAAAATTAAGTCATGTTTATAACGAGTTAAGAGTTAATAAAAATCATATTATTTGTTTCAGAGTTCGCAAGAGAAATAACAAAAATCGTGTATTCATTAAAAGCTAGCTTACTAGATACAGTAAAAGAATTTTCATCAATCAGTTTGCTAAAATTCAGTTTTTTTAAGTAAATTTTCATGCTCGAGACAGAGACTTTTTTTAAACTTGATTTTTTCTCGCTTTCGTCAATTTCTTGTTTAATTCAATTTCAAGTTTCTTTATTTTCGTTTTGATTTTCTTGCGAGAACAATTTTTAGTCAAATGTTTCTGAGCTTTACAATAAAAGCAAAATCTCTCTTTTCTAAATTTTTCTTTGTTTTTGTTGATTAGAGACGATGACGCGCTGCTAGTGAAAGTTTTAAAAATTGCGACTGAAAAAAAGCTATTAATGTTATGAAAATTCGTTGTTGATTTAACACTCGCAAAAGCGCTCGCATTAATATTTCGCTTGCGATGTTATTCGTGATAAATGATTTGTTTCAGACAATTAATTATTCAATTGCAAATGATGACAAAGACAAGATAATTTATGAAATTGTTATTGTTTTCGCGAATAATCAGCTTTTGCATTTCTGAATTAAGTCAATGATAAAGTTTTTTCTTTCATTTCAAGAAAGTCAGATCTGTCTCTTGAGTTAAATAAAAAAATTTGACGTGAAACTTTTAAAAAAGATTGTTTTTCATGAATAAAGCTCTGAATTTGTTCTTGACGTTAATCTCGCGATTGAAATTCTGAAAAATAAAAATTAAGTGCTCGATAACATTTCAATCAATTAAGTATTTGTTAAAATGATTGAGACTAAAACGTGTTAAAACGTACTCAGCGATCTTGTTCTCGCAGCAACTCTTAACATATACAACTCGAGTCTCAATGTTGACGAAATGATTGACATTATTAATTAACTTGTTTTTAATCTTTATTCGTGTGATGCATTTCTGCGTACTTTACGTTTTTGTTACTAAAAAAAAATCTCTCAGCACGCAATTTGTCTCACAAGAATGCATTTATCATGTATTCTCGCTTATCTTTTATGAATCTCGCACACATGTATTTAAATCTCATCGCTATCGTTCTTAGAAGATCAGTGATGAGTTTATAATCTATTCACATACGTTTTTTCTATTATCTATTGCTCGTTCTTTTCAATTTCTATTTCTTAAATTTGCATCAAATACGTCTTTAGATCAATAGATCTGCATCTTTTACAATCAATTTCAGTTTAATTCATCGTTCTCATTGTTTCTAATATTTCTAGTCTTAAAGACATTCTCACAATTCTCATCGCTCTCAAAAAAGAGAGACGATTCGTTAAATCGAGAATTATCATTCAAAGCGAAATCTTTTAAATATGTTTATTCAGAAACGTGAAAGAGCAACTAAAAAAAACGCATTAAACGAACACTCGCACGATGAACAAGTCGCGATCGTGAGAGAAGAAAAAAGAGAACAAGATATTCAGTCTGAATTTTCGAAAAAAAATATTGAAAATTTTATAATCTTTGTTATTGATAACGCAACTAAAGAGACGAAAACTCGTGTTGCATGTTTCAAGAAAATTGAAAACTATCATGCGACTAAGTGTCAAGTTCGTGTTCTTGAGAAATGTCTAAAGCATTCTAGACAATTATCACAAAATACTTAAGAAACGATCATTGAACAAGTTATTGTAAACACGTCTCAAGAGTCAATCATTAAGCAAGCTTTTACGAGATCATCTCAAGAATCATCAATCAAAAAATTAGAGCAAAGTGCTTTTGCAACGCAAAATAAAAATACAGAGAACGCATCTGACGCATTTTCTTTAAAATGATATTAAAAGCTCGAAGATCTCGATATGATCAAAGCTTTTTCTCGTAAGACAGACAAGTAATTTATTGCTGATAACTTAAAAGAATGAGAAGAGTTTGTGATAAAATTTGACATTTTTCATTTACATCACTTTGCGTATTTCAATGAGCGTAATCATCGCAAAGTTTTAGAGACTGCGACGCATCTGAATATTCGATTGATGATTAAATGAAACAATTATCACGTTAATTTGACTGATCTATTTACATGAGATGAGTTCAAGAACTGATTAAAAAAGCAAGTCATGAACTCTCAACAAGTCGCGCGTTAGACAGAAATTCGTTATCACGATGCTCGTCAACGCGAAAATTAGACAGTTTCTGATTTTATTACTTATATTGAGAATTTAAAACATCATCTTTCTATTAAATACATCAAAGAACAGCGAAAATCAAGCATTTACGCTAAGATATTGCTCTCTGTACACTTTGAATTAAAAAAGTTTGCTAACAAATACGAGAACATGAATTATCAAGAGTTTTTTTCACGTCTTAATATTGCAAAAAGTAACGTCTCAGAGCGTGCAAATCTTAGAAAATTCTCGAAATTTAAATTCAAAGACAAGTTTAAAGACAGATTGTCGAAAGACGACAAACTCAATGAGAATCGAAAGCGAAAGCATACTGAAAAGAAAAACAAATGATGCAATTATCACAAGTCAAAGACGCACAACACGAATGAGTGTAATGCAAAGAAAAGCAAGAAAAAAAAATCTGTCAATTCAAAAAACGCATAATCAAGATAACGTAAGTCGCAGCGATTTTAAAAGTGATGTCTAAACGACAGACTCTCTCTTTAATTCTTGACATTAACGTTCATACTCTCTCTGATATAGCATGAGCTCGAGTCTTAGTGAACTCAAGTGCTGAAAAAAATTTCATTGATCAGTCTTGAATTGTTCACAATCAACTGTTGACATCATTTTCATGTTCACGTATGATGAAGACTTTAAATGAACACACAATATGTTCTTTTAATATGCATGAACTTGTCATTAACGTCATTGATTTCTTGAGCATTACGCGCAAACAAACTTATAATTTTGAGTCTGTTCGTATGCATGACTATGATCTAATATTAAACTTTTCTTGATTAAAATCAATCAATTCAAACATAAATTGACAAGAGAACGACTGACAGTATAGAGCTATTACACTCGAATCTTCAGTTGAACTTGTTAACGCTGTCACTATTATTAATAAAGTTTTAGCTAAGATCGTTGTTTACATCATAGTCATGAAAAAGTTATCTCAAGAGATGTAACTTAATTTCACAAGAAACGTATTTAACGATGTTGATTTCTCAACTTTACTCGATTTCGTTAAATCTTTCGCAAATCTTTTCTCAGAGAGTCTCGTTGCAAACATTTTTATTGAGAATAATGCAAAACACATCATTGACACAATATCTAATAAAAAATTATCTTTTCATTCTATTTACAGTCAATCTGCGATTGAACTGACAGAACTCAGAAAATATATTCAGAAAATCTTGAAAAAAGATTGAATACAAGAATTGAAAAGTCTCGCTAAAGCACTCGTGCTTTTTGCTCTCAAAAAAAACAATGATTTACGACTTTGTGTTAACTATCGTGATGTTAATAACATTATCATTAAAAATCGTTACTCTCTATCTCTTCTTAATGATACACTAGATAGACTGTCGAACGTTATAATTTTTTCAAAACTTGATTTGCGTGACGTTTATCATCGTATGCGCATTTGACATTTCGATTGCTGATTAATCGCGTTTCGTACGCGTTATGATCATTACGAGTATCGTGTTATGTCTTTCAATTTAGTTAACGCTTTTGCTACGTTTCAAGTCTATATTAATAACGCTCTCAGAGATATACTGAATATTTGTTGTGTCATTTACTTAGACAATATACTCATTTATTTCAAGTCTTAGCAAGAACATGAGAAGCACGTTAAAATGATTATGAAATGTTTGCAACGAGTCAAATTATTTATTAAAGACAGTAAGTGCGAATTTGCTGTCAATAAAGTCTTCTTTTTAAATTTCATTGTAAAATCTAAGAATATTGAGATGAAATTCGATCGAATTAAAATTATCATTAAATGATCACTCTCAAAAAGCGTTAAGAAAATACAATTCTTCTTGAGATTTGCGAATTTCTATCGCAAATTCATCAAGAATTACTCTCGTGTCGTCGCATTTCTAAACGATCTTATCAAGAGTGACAAAAAAGAAAAGCGAAAATCATTCTTTGCGCTCACAGAGACAGCAAAGTGCGTCTTTAACGATTTAAAAAATAGATTTATCAAGATTTCGTTAATTACTCATTTCAATTCAGATTGATGAATACACATCGAATTAAATGCTTTCAACGTTGCAATTGCTTTCATTATCAGTCAATTTCAGAATGATAGACTTTGACATTTTATTGTCTTTTGATCACGCAAATTACAGAATGCGAAAACGCATTATGTTACTCATGACAGCGAATTGCTTGTCATCGTCAAATTCTTTAAACACTGAAAACATTACTTAGAAAACTCTAAGCACTCAGTGAAAGTGCTTTCTGATCATGTCAATTTACAATACTTTATGATGATTAAAAAACTGAATAAACGTTAAGCACGTTAAGCAAAAGTACTCAGCGTTTATAACTTTGTACTTTTGCATTGAGCGAGAAAGAATAATTCTACAAATGCGTTGAGTTGTCGAGCAGACTATGAAGATTTTTATCATAACAAGATTCTTTTATCAACATTATAACAAAAGTTAAGACATGAAATTAATGAAAAGTGAAAACTTGAAGAATTAACAGAGACACAAACGTCTTTATTAATCTGCATTCGCGCGCACGATCACATTTCAGAAAACGTGATCGATGATTTTAGCTCATTGTATTGACGCGCAGTGAAACACATCACTCAGCATCTCATTGAAAACGTTAAAGAACTTATCAATTTTCTTGTGTCACGAAGCGTCGTTAACACTATCGTCATTTCGAAAATAGCGTATATCGATTTATCTAATTCTTTTGTCTCTCTAATTCAAGATTTACAAGACAACAATTCTTGAGTTAAACAACGCGCGCAAAAAGTGCAAAAGAAAAGAATGATTATTGCTAAAAATGCAATTTGAACAATAACGTCAGATCAGTTATTACGTTACAACAATCGCGTTTATATTTCTCGACAAGCTGCTATGATTGCAAAAATTTTTCAATTAAATCATGATAATTCACAAAAGAAGCATTTTGAAATAAAACGCACTGATGAGATAATTCGCGATAAATACTTTTGACATGATATGACGAAAAATATCAAGAAATATTGCAACACTTGCGATCTTTGTCAACGAGTAAAGACGCGTTAACATCAATCATATGAGAAGCTAGAGACAATATCACGATCTCATCAACTCATGAATGTCATTACAATGAATTTCATAACGAGATTACTCTCATCTCATTGACAAGACAGAATCTTTGATTTTATTCTTGTTATGATAAATGTTTACATCAAATACGTTTGATATTTCTCATGCAACGAGAATATCACGACAGAAAATCTGACAAAATTACTTTATGAGCGTTTTTTCACAGCTTGCGATGCGTCAAAAGTGCTTGTAACTGATAGAGATTTCTTATTTACGAGCAAATTCTGATTCAGTCTTTGTTACTTTCTTGACATCAAACGTTGTTTGTCAATTGCGTATCATTCGCAAACTAATGATCAAACGAAATGTCAAAATCAATTTCTGAAACATTATTTGCGTTGTTTTATCAATTTCAATCAAGATAACTGAACATGATGAATACTCATGACACAGTTCGTTTACAACAACTTTAAGCATAGTGTAACTCAAAAAACATCGACTGAAACTCTTATAAGATTTCGTTTTGATTTAAGAGTAAACGTTAATTCAAGTTTTAAACATCAGAAAGTCTCAAAAATCATGAATCACGTAACTCATTTTCGTGATGTGCGTGCGAAGCTTCACGAATGTTTTCAAAAGACGCATGAGACGCAGAAGCAATACTACGATAAGACGCATATTTTCAAGAAATTTGCAATAGATGATAAAGTTATCATAAAAACACAAAACATGAAACTTTTACGCTTTTCTCGCAAATTAAATCACAAATACACAGATTCTTTCAAGATAATCGAAACTTGAGAAAAACAAGTTTACAAATTAAGACTCTCATCTCGTCTTCGCAACATACATTTTGTTTTTCATATCTCGTTATTAAAGTCTTATAATTTATGAGATGACGCAACATCGTCATTTGCATCAAAGATAATTGACGATCATGACAAGTTTTATGTACAAGAAATTCTGAAACAACAGAACTTTCATGACAAAAGTCATTACTTAATATAATGACTCGATTGAGACTCTGAGAATGACTCTTGAAAATTTAAAAAAAATTTTCAAGACACTGAGACTTTAAACATATTTCTGAAAACGCAAAAAGCGCAAAATGTATCTAGCAAGAAATGTCATACTCGCAATATAAAATAAAATTTTGCATACTGCATCTCATTACAGACACTCTTTCATGAAATTTTTCTCACGTAAATTTTTTACATGTTTTAATGAGATTTACAATGAAAAAAATTGAACAAATGTTCAGAAAGACAAGAAACTTTTTCATTAAAGACTCAAAAATCGAGAACAAAACATTTCAAGACGCAAAATCAAGACTCGAAAATCACAAGACACGAATTATTTATGAGACAAAAGTTTTCACAATCGCACGTGATCATGAGAGTCAGCGTTTACTGATTGTCTCAAAAAATCATTGCTTTTTTCTTTCATCTTTTCAAACTCTTTTCAGCGCGAGAGACAGAGTTATTCTTTTTTAAATTATCATTGTCATGATCATTTTTCTCATTCTCTCAATCTCGTATCAAATCTCTCTCGTTCTTCTCTCAATTGTCATCATTGTCATCGTTCTTTTTCTCATTCGCGTTGTTATTAGCTGACGTTTCAGTCGCAAGCGTATCAGACGCGTTCTCATCTCAAGTACTCGCGTCTCAAATTGCTCGAGTATGACGAGATTTTCTTTTCGCGACTCAAGCTGAACGCTCGAGCTAACGTACTAATCGACGAATTGCTTTACACAGTTCGCGACGACAATCGTTTAGAGAATTTTCTAAACGATTGTCAAAGATAATTAACTCGCGAAGATTGATTATCTCTCGAGACAAACGAGATTCAAAAATTTGCGACACAGAAACGTTAACATTGTCACATCAAGTGAACAAAAGACGCAAAAAATGATAATGTTCAAGAATATAAAACATGAAAAACACGAAAAGAAAAAGAGAAAAACGTCATGAACAAGAGAATACTCACGAGAACGCACTTTTGATGCGCTTAACGATAGCGCTCGCAGCGCTTGCATCTCTTTCGAATCTCACAAGATTTGAGAGAGTTTTTCAGATGAAAAAGACATTTCTCACACGAAAGACAATCGTAACTGCATGTGACACACGTCGTTAATTTACATGATCAAGAGAAATTCGCGCTGATAATGATAAAAACACATCAAGAGCGCGTCAAAAACGTCTTTTCAAACAAAACGTTTGCGTCTTGAACGTTAGAACAGCAAGAAAATTCAGATATTTAAAAAACAATTCAAATAAAGATTTCAGAACATTATTCAAGATACAGATAGAAAACAGAACACAGTTCTGTGATCGCAAACAAACGCACAAAACATTTGTTATGATGAAAAATCTCACAACAAATGTCACAACATCAGAAAAAAATTGCAAAACACAGAAAACTCTCACAATAACAAACGTTTGTTGCGACTCAGAAAAAGAGAATCTTACTTAGACATCGTTCTTGTTTCAGCAAGAACGAAAAAAAGAGAAAGAAAAAGAAAAAAAAGAAAACACAAACACAGCACAGCAGACAAGCACAAGACAGAGACAGCGCAACAAACAAGAAAAGATTGTTGAGATTGAAAGAAATATTAAAGAAAGAGAAAAGTTTTTGACGTGAGAAACGCTTTTTCTAATATTAAAGCTAGCGTAAACAACGCTATTTCATATCAGAAATGACGCAATTAACGCTAAATCTACATATCAATTTTTTCTATTTCGTCATCTCATCAAAATATTTTCGCACTAGTCACGCTTTTTTTCAAGTCACATAACGCTGATTACGTTATACAGTCACATCAAAGCTCGTAACTAAAGTTTCATCTCTCTCTCATTTACAACTTTCTTTCTTTCTTTAAACTTTTTTCTCATCACAATGTCAAAGAGCATGTATCAGTCAATGCTTGCGTCTTTCGCGATCTTTCACATTGCGTAACATTTCTTTGACGTTAATCTTTTACACAATTTACGTCGCTTTAAATTCAATTCTCTTAATGATCGCTGAGAGATTAACTTTTTTAAGAAAGAAAACAACTGTGATGCATTTTTGCGTACTTTACGTTTTTGTTACTAGAGAAAAATCTCTCAGCACGCAATCTGTCTCACAAGAATGCATTTATCATGTATTCTCGCTTATCTTTTATGAATCTCGCACACATGTATTTAAATTTCATCGCTGTCGTTCTTAGAAAATCAGCGATGAGTTTATAATCTATTCACATACGTTTTTTCTATTATCTATTACTCGTTCTTTTCGATTTTTATTTCTTAAATTTGCATCAAATACGTTTTTAGATCAATAGATCTGCATCTTTTACGATCAATTTCAGTTTAATTCATCGTTCTTGTTATTTCTAATACTTCTAGTCTTAGAAACATTCTCACAATTCGTCAGATCTTGAAAATAGAATTTTTTTCGTCAGAAAGTAAGAGAGTGTTCGAAATCTTGACAAAACATTAAGACAAAAATTTAACAAAAGTGAAAAAGAATTGAATTTTCTGAGTTAGCATGATTTTAATGTAAACGTTTTTATACTTATCTCGTTCGTTCATTAAATTGATAACTTGAATATCGAGTGTAACAATTCGAATAATGTTCTTTGTCATTACAACGATTAGTCTCATAAGTTGCTCAATTTTTTTATCATGCTGTTTGTTTAAATTCATTATGATTTCATTCATGTCATCTCGTTCGCGAATTATGAGATTGAAAAGTTTTTTTGATTGATCGATGCATTAACGTAAAAATTTTTTTTTTATCATTTTGTCATTGTTCTCGTTAATCAGAGAAAAGCGATCGAATCGATTCGAGACATTAAATCTAGTCATCTTAAATTACGAGTTTTAAATTTAATAAAGCGTTAACGCGTCTGACTAGACTCGATTTAAACTTTGATAAGATAAGTAAGTGAAATGCGTTAAAACTTGACAGCGATAATCTAATTCACACTTAAAATAAAGTAAATTGATCTTTGTATTATGTTATGATCTCACTTAATATTATGAAAAAAAAAAAAATTTTCTATGTCATTAAAATAGTCTGAAACTAGAATACAAAAATGAGAAAAGAAAGAGAAAAGAAAACTAAAACTCGAGATGAAAAAAAAATATATATAATAAATTCAAGCTCGAAAATTGTCACTAAATCTCGAATTCATTCACTGAGAGTTTTTTTTAAATGTGAACTAATGTTCTCGCTTAATCTCTCAATTAATTAAAATTCGTTTTCTCACTTAGTAATTGTGAACTTTTATCAAGTTCATTCACGATTATAGACAATTATCACTAAGTTTATTCGTTATCAAAATCACTGTCACTAGAAATCATCGACGTCACTATTTGCGAAACTAGATTTTTTCAATTCGATGTCAAGATCAGTCGAAATAAAGTAAGTTCGATTCAGTTTTTAACAATACACTGAAAGACGATTAAACACGTTTTTCACTATTTTCGCGACTTTATCAATCTAGAAATCAAATTTGACGATACTTACAAGCTTCGCTTGACAACTTTCACTAATACTGATTGAGCGAGCGATAAGACAAATCGAAAATCGACTATGAGATCTTTAATTAAGATTGTCGACAAGTCGATTCATTAATAATTAACTAAACAAACGAGCGTTGCGCTATTCATTTGCGAGACTGAGTATATTGTTATCTTTAAGATTTCAAAGAAAATTATATTCATCAAGAACATTCTAGAGAAACTGAGAGTTTTATTCTATGACTTTAAATTTTTTTTTTTGATCGATAATAGCGATGCTATTGCTTTATTCAAAGACAAAAAAATCACTTGAAATGTCAAACATATTGAAATTCGCTATCATCACATTCGAGATTTAATTGAAAGAGATTTAATTGAATTTTTTTACGTTTTTACAATTACTATAACGACTGACGAGCTAATCAAGTCATTACTCGATCACTCTTTTCGCGAGTTTCGTCAATTACTAGATCTGATTAAGTGTTTCATCGATTAGCTCGACGACTAAACAAGACAATCAAGAATGAAAAATTTACTAAAAAAAGAAAAAACGAAAAATGTCAGAAATTATTAAAAGAATATGAAAAAGCACAGACAAATTGAGAGAAATCTTCAAGAGTTTTCAGTTGTTTTCTGAGACTTTCTGTAGAGAACTCGTGATCAGAGAAAGTGTCAGATTATCTAATTCTCAGTAAATCACGTGACTCACAGATCACTCATGTAATTAGTTCTCAGTGTCACTAGCTAGTCAATCCTACAACTCAGTTGCACCTCTGACAGGGAGAACATAGAAGGTTAATTTAATAAAGGAACATTGTATTACCAGAAATTCCATGGCAATAATTGAAGTCAAGTACAATGTAGGATCCTCGCCATAATTTAGAAGAACCCAACCCTCACTTAGTCCAACTTCAGAATTCTTCGTGCATTTTCCCAGCCAATCTTGGCCCTCGAATTGTTGTTCAAATCCAGATTATCGAACCATGAGCTAATCTCATTGTAATCCTCGTAGGGGTAGTCAACACTCCACATGAGTCTATCCTCCCCGCACGATTTCAACGTATCGAAGAACGTACCATCGTCCATGACTCCAGCCGTGGTGATATAGAAATTTCTCTCCCAATAATCTTGTAGCCGCAGTTTGCAGGGAGTGTGGTGCGGCTGGAAATGTCTCAGTCTATGGTCAATGCGATTGATCGAGAAAGGAATGCCCTCCCCGCAGTGTCCCAGAATAATCCGCAGGCTGGGGTGTTTATCGAACAAACCCGAGATCATCAGGCGAATCGCATGTGTTGCCGTCTCGGTACCAAAGCCCCACGGACTCCCGCCGAGGAATTCATATCCCTTATAGGCCCGCATCTGACTTGGGGAGGGGATTCGTGGGTGTATGTAGAGCGGCACGTCGAGCTCGGCCATTTTAGCCCAAAACGGAGCGCATTGCGATTCATCCAGATACTGCACCTGATCGGCGCCTCCGATATTGGAGAATCCGTTGATCAGAATGCCGACAAATCCAAGCTTCTTGATACAACGCTCAGCTTCTGCGGCTGCGGACTGAGGGTCTTGCATAGCGACACAGCCGAATGCACGGAAGCGATCAGCGTAAGGCCCCGCTGTATACAATTCGTGGATTTCGTCATTGACTTTGCGAGCGGTCTCAACCGCAACCGCTGTATCAAATATTCCTTCGATCCCGGGCATGGTCAAAGAAACCACGGTGAGATCTACACCGGCTTCGTCCATGGCCTTCACACGAGTCTCGACGTTGGTCAGTCGGTTTTTCACATCAGCCACATAGTTGCTGTCAACGTAGGGAAGCTCGGCTGTGCTGTCGACAGGTGGAAGTGTAGCCGTAGGATTGAACACGTGGGTAGAGATAGCCTCCTCGATAGCAATCTTCCGGAAGGTCTTCTTGGCGGTCACGCCGAACGTCGGTCTTTGAGTGCCTGACATTTTTGGGGCCCAAAAGCTTGTTCAAAGGTTGAAGAAAGGCAAGAGATACCTAGCACTGGGCGAAGGAAGGAAACACTGGGTAGTCATAAATAGTGCTTGGTTTGGGTTGGGCCATGAAGAGACAGACCGAAATTGTCACCGGGTTCATCTAAGACCTGCTGAAACCGATATACTTGCAAATGCGATTGAGATCCGATCTACCCCCAGCTTGGCAAAATTGAAGCTTATCCGACAGCTAGTACGGAGTTCAAGCAAATGAAACAAAAGGAGAGCCCACTGATCTTAGGTCCCACACCCTTTCATCAAAAACTAGCGTCCCACCGGTTCGGACTTAACATATGGCTCGGAGCGCGAGAGGTGGGACGTCCGTGTTGCTCTTACATCCCCTCTCTGTAGGGTGAGAGTACGATCCCCATCTCCCCGCTAAGCAAGCTTTGCAGGTTTCCAGGACCGGCGTTCCAAGGATGGGAATGGTGCCTCTCCCCACAACCGTTCTGCTACGACCTTTTCATCGAATTCTACCTTGCGTGTTCACCCACTCGCGATTTCCTCCCGGCTGTAAAACCGATCTCCAGCCGTAGTACTCTGACCGAGTGTTTAATTTTAGGAGTCGCGGTAAGGTCCATCGCGAAGCCTGTCCCGTCAAAATTATAAATGTCGTCCTCGAGGATGCCATATCGCTGAATCACAGCTTGTATGGTGTCAAACCCCCGCTGAATAAGAGAAGTGGAGGACAGCGTTTATAGTCATATTGTCCAGAAAAGCGGGATTTAAGCTCAGGGTGACGTTTGGCGAATTTTGTAACCCAATTTGACCCTCTGGGTACTGGGTGTATATTGTGTCAAGATTCCTCTTTGATTTCTGTCAATTGATGATTGTTGGCGCGAGTTTCGAGGTTGTCGCGGTCGCGTAAGCGGGGAACGTCATATTGACGCGTAGCAGTGATTAAAGTACTGGCCGGGGAACCGCATAGGACCATGGCTACTATAAAAAAGCCTGTTGATACGCCTAGTCTACATGGACTTGAGCAGAAGCTGACGCGACAGTGCTTTTGGTCCTAACTTGGCCGAAACCCCTTGAGCTTGAAATTGGGTGGTTTTCCTCAGGTCGGATTTGTGCCCTAGGTATGGGAGGGGCTGTGTCACTCGAGAGAATCCCTTTGCGCGTTGCATTCCACGATGGATACTGGGTCTACCTGCTCTGCGCGAACATTCTCTGGAATATTCTTGTTCAATCTATGAATGCTTTTGACTCTATGGATGATCTGGTTTCATAATTGGAGACAGATAATTCGAGTTTTTGGACTTTCCACTGCTCCTGTTTGAAGCTCCTGACTGTTGCTGACTCTATTCATCCGCGAAAGCCACGTTGTTCCGCAGCGTGCCAATCCCCCCAATCGATACATCCATCTGCGTCCCCGGTATAAGATACTTTGGCGGATTCAACCCAGCTCCAACGCCTAATTGCCTAGTTAACTCCAAAGCGTCCCCAACGATACTCATGCGGAGGAATGAACTCACCACCAGGGGTCCCCGTCATAATAATACTCCCCTTCTGCAGTGTCGTTCCCTGAGACAAATAACTCACCAAATACGCGCAATCAAACAGCAAATCTGACACCCCCTCCCTCTGCCTGACCTCCCCATCAACGGTAGTCTGTAGCTGTAACTTACTCGGGTCCGGGATCTCGCTACCAGCCACCAGACACGGGCCAAGCGGCGCGTAAGTGTCAAACCCCTTCGAAAACCCCCACTGGGGCACACGCCCTGCAAACGCTGGGTCACGTTGTAGCTTGCGGGAGGAGATGTCGTTACCGATAGTGTAGGCGGCAACGTAGGAGAGGGCGTCTTGCTTGGATACGTTCTTGGCATCTCGGCCAATGATCAGACAGAGTTCGCCTTCGTAGTCGGCTTGCTCATCCTGCGCGATTTTCGGAATTATCACGGGTTGGGAATGATCGTGGATTGTGGTGTTCGGTTTGAAAAAGATGAATGGGAAGGGGGGCGGAGTGCGGCCGGCTTCTTTGACTATGGGGACATAACATAGATCAGGATCCATGTCTCGCCAAATAGTGCATCTTAACTGTATCTCTCCAGGAGGAACCATATATAAACATATTTGGATATTATACTCACTATGCTTCGCATAATTCAATCCGACACACCGCAGAATAGGCACATCGCTCTGCGCTAGCGGGCCCAGAATCGACTTCACCGTCACAATCTCATCCGTCACCCGCGTTTTGCCTGTCGTGTCGTAAATATCATCGCCCTCAAGTACGTATGCCTGCAGCTTCTGAGCCTCCGTAATGAAGCCCAGGTCTGTGGTAGGCGTCGGTAAGATGGGCTCCCCGCGAAGTGTGCGGCCGTCCGTGGCGATAAAACGAATGAGGCGTTTCCAGGGAAGGGTCATTCTGAGATTGGATTTCAAAAGGAAGAAAAATGCTGCATGCCAGAATTATTCGAAGGGAGAGGGGGTTTAATGTATGTCTGGAGACGAGCGGACACAGGCCGGGGGTATATCGGAGTCGGTTCCGATACTAGTGTAGGCTTGTTCAAGTTTTATTTAATGTTTTCATTTTGGCTGGACCTTTGCACGTGTAGAAAATACTTATTCTTTTAGATATTGAGACTTGAACAGGGCGGCGCATTGTCGCTTGTTATCTCTAATAGCAGCTCGGTGACGAGAGCTTCAATCTAGCAATAAATTCGAGAATATTTTGATAAAAATTTACTTCACCTCTATAACCACCAAGCACTCCCAACACCCTCTCAAATCCCCCAAGCCCTGTCAATCTCCCTTTCTGCATCGTACGCATAAGCCCACATCTGCGTTGCCGGATCACTCCACTGATTGGGAGAATGACTAAAAGGCTCCTCCCGCGTTTCCGGCTGCATGGCAACATCCCGAGCGCGCTGAGCCGGGCCGTCCGCGAAATGCCACAATTTGCCGTTCAGTAGACTGGCTTCCTGCATCTTGCTGGACCGGTCGATGCGAACTTTCTCGAAAATACCCAGCGCTTTGGGAATCTGAGTATCGCTGGTGACTTTGGAGAGCGAGCGCGCGAGGGCAAGACCATCTTCGACGGCCATTGCGGCGCCTGGTGTGAATATTTGTGTCAGTTTTTTGGGGCATTGATAGCTTGCGGAAGTAGGTTTACCTTGTGACATGTAGGGGAGCATCGCGTGTGCTGCATCGCCGAGGATCATGACACGACCGGTGGTCCATCGTGAAAGCGGAATGCCACTGACAAGAGGCCATTTGCTTGTTTTTTCAATCATGCTGATGACCTTCTGGAGTCTAGAGCATTATCGTTAGAAGCTTTTGAGTGAGGCAAAATTAATAAATATACCTTGCATCCCATCCTTGGAACTCGCGCTTCATGTCGCTTAATGCTGTCGTCTGGTCCCATGTCGAGGGGTCTGTGTCATCTGGATGCGAGAGAACCATGTTGAAAGACTTGCCAGCACCGATGACGTATGTCATTACATGTCTTTGATCTCCGATCCTAATAGTAGCCTTAGTCTGTGTTTGCGGGTTATCCTAGCGATGGGCGTCGTACCAGATGTTGAGATTTGGCCGATCCAGTAACCAAGAGACCTCTGGATCTGCCTTCATCTTTGTGACATCAACAGTGGCCCGGTACGCTGCAAAGCCCGTTCGTTCAAAAGGCTGGCAGCCCGAGTTATCGACTAGGCCTCGGGCAACAGACTTCACTCCTGTCACCAAGTATTAGGACCAATTTGTCAATTGAAAGCTGAAGAGGAGAGACATACCGTCTGCAGCAACAATCAAGTCTGCCGATACGCTGGTCCCATCATCAAGAGTAATACTCGTTCGCTGAAGATCGTACTCTACCACCCGAGATGCCAGCTTGACTGTGACCCCCTGATCAAGCGCCCGCTGATGCAGAGCATTATGGAAATCGGCCCGGTGGATCACGTAGTACGGCGCCCCAAATGATTCCCGAAAGTTTGGAATCAGCTTTGTTAGTCCTATTACCTTTCCGGACTCCCAGCGCCTAAATGAGATCGTCTCAGGCTCAGTCACGTATTTTTGAAGGTACGGATCGAGCCCAAGTCTGCTGAGGAGGCGAGTAGAGTTGGACGGGATTTGGATACCAGCGCCGACCTATCGCACTTAGCCATGGCTCTCAACAGTGTGGAGGGGAGAACAAATTACTTCTCCAAGCTCTGGGGCCTGTTCATACAGTGTGACGGTATGCCCAGAGCTGGCAAGTGCAACCGCAGTTGCCAAGCCGCCCAGGCCAGCGCCAATGACAATAATATTTAAGCATATTTGAGCAGGCTCATTGGAGGCAATTGGTGGATTCAGAAACGCAAGACAATTACTTGGGTACGTCGGATTCTACCATCTTTATTTTAGCATTCGAAGCCATATTCCGCACGAGCCCATACCAACCTTGAGAAACCCACCCGAAAGAAGCTCTTGAGGAGCTTCACTATTCGCCGACATTTTCCGATATTTTCTAGGCAGTCAGGACAGAAGAGGATAAATTGATCGTGATTTGACGATGCTCTCGTTCCCCAGGCAGCTTATAATCCCATTTTTCCTCCCGATTCCGAGCAGCGGCCGGGGAAGCGCTCCCGACATAACCCCGGTGCCTGTGCTGGGCAGAACAATACTTGAATGATGGCCGGATGTAATACCCGGTCATCTCTGCTTTAAGAATCAACAAATAGAGACAAATAGATGCTTCAATTAAACAGAAACTAAACTTTTCCATCACATACTCATATATTTTTCACTATGTCGTCGACGGAACAAGTCGCTGCAACTGCTGACTCGGAGGAGAAGCTGATCGCGGATCTGGAGGCAAGTAAGACGCTGCCTCTATGGAAGCAGATGGCGAGGCTTAATCCTCCTGCACCAAATCCGACTGCCATCCCCAATGTATGGAAATACAAGTCCATCCGACCCAACTTGGAGCGGGCAGGCAAGCTTGTCCCAGAATCACAAGCAGAGCGCCGGGTTCTGATGCTACCTAACCCCACTCGAGGTGAGTCCATTCGGTTTCCAAACCATGCCGCTCTTATCTAAACCTATACCCCGATAAAGATGCCCCATATACAACCGACACCCTCTATGCCGGCCTCCAGCTGGTTATGCCTAACGAGACCGCACGGGCGCACCGCCACACAGCCTTTGCCATGCGCTTCATCATCGAAGGGCAAGGTGGCTTCACGGCTGTTCATGGTCGCCGCATCAAGATGCAGCGTGGTGATGTGATTCTCACCCCGACTTGGAATTATCATGATCACGGCAAGGATGGATCTGGCCCCATGGTCTGGCTGGATGGCCTGGACTTGCCCAGTTTCCGGCATTTCCCCGTGCACTTTGTCGAACACTTTGATCAGCCGCGGTATCCAGCCGAGGATGTGGATAGTCAGACCTCGCCGCTCGTGTTTCCCTGGTCTGAGATGAAGGCTCAGTTGGACGATGTCCCCGAGCCGTGGGCGACTCGCCGGTATCTCAAGGCCGATGGCCGGGAAGGTAAATACTTCTCATTTTCCGTGATAGCGCCGCTTCCGTGCGATTTATTATTCGGTGCGAGCTAACGTGTTTTATATTAAGTGAGCCGTTCCCTGGGAGGCTGCGCCGAGCGTATTGCGGCCGCTGCGGCATCGCCACCCCGTCGCGAGACGACCTCGTCTATCTACCATGTCATTACCGGTAGCGGACGGTCGGTTATTGGGGACAAAGAGTATTGCTGGGAAGAAGGCGATACCTTCTGTATTCCATCGTGGTACAAGTACCAGCACTTTGCAGGCAATGGGGATGCAGTGTATCTCTATCGTTTCGACGATCGCCCCATGATCGATGCACTGGGGTTCTATCGTTCGGAGGGAATGGATCTTGACACGTTAGTGTCGGATTAAAGAGAGATTCGAGCTGCAGGCCTTGGTCCCACGGGTGTCTTTTGCCGCTGGTTATAATTGCGCAGAAACGTCTGTAACCACCATTTGCATCTAGCGATGCCGTGCTGTAAATGGGATTTACGAGTCCTGAAGGTAAGAATATTGTTTTGATTGACGTCAAGGCCAACGCACAAGAATCAAATGAGTTGCAGAGTCCTTAATGAACATTATTCTTCTTCCCGTCGTTGTTGTTGGTGCAAAAATCTTAGAAACCAGGACTTCAGCTACTGTCACTATACAATCAGACTCAATAAATCTGAGAGACCTTGCACGAAAATATGACACTGAGATTTGAGTAAGCTGTTGAAGTGTAACCCACAGGCGAATGAAAAAAACACATGCGATCCTGGACAATAATGGTGTCGTGGTGAGAACTAACCTATGGAGCAACTACCACTTCATATCTGGCCCGAATCTTATGCTGATCCCAGCCGACGTTCCTCGAGAAACATCTCGCGTTGAAGGCGCGACTTTGGTATGTGGAAGAGAAGATGAAGAAAAAAAGCGTCCTCGTCGTCCCCAAGGCAGTTGATGAGTCAGATCATGAGCTGGTTATCACCCTTAATATCGCAAAAATGGTTTTTTGAAACTCGAACACATATATATCTACATGTCAAAGACTCTTGCTGTTGTCTGTGAAGATAAATAAATTAAATAGCATTGTTTGAGACTCTGACCTATTTGTTTTTTTTATTGATATTTCTTTAATACACTAATGTGCTGGTGCAATTCTCGTCTAAATACGTGACTTACATCGAAATATATATTTTAACAAAAAGAAGATAGTCATCTTATCGATACTCAGGGGCTAGGCTTATAGAAAAACTACAGTCGCACCGCCTATACTAACAAGTGCGCAACAGAAGGCTATCTACCTATCCCATACAAAGCTTTCGGAAAAAGCGCCGCAGAGATGACTCCTTTTCTTCAGTCTTCCTTGCTTCCCTCACTTGCTTATCATTCTCAGTCTTCCTTTCCTCGTCCTGTTCACGCTTTTGCTTAGCATCGCTACCATCGAGTCATGCGCTCCAGGGGTGACCCTCAGGTCCGAGTTTTCCTCCCAGGAAAGCCAGTTTCAGAAGCTTCTCATCGACAATCTCCTTCTGATGCGCTTCTAACTCGTCGACATCCCCTGTGATGGTTGGTCAATGAATGTACATTTGCCTAGAAAGTATACGGAAGAGAACGACATAGAACACTCACAGTTCACACTAATAAAACTGCCCTTTAGGTAGTCAGCCCGGGGTTGAGCAAGATACAATGATAGACCACCAGTCTGAATCCCCTTGTCATGTGCGAATGGCGTCAAAGAATCGACCACCATGCCACGGTTGGTGTCGGTCACGCCAACGATTCCGGGATGAACGCTGAAAACGCGAAGGTTTGGTTTCTCTATAATGGAAACGGTTAGCGAAACCTCATCTCGCGGCATGTTTTGAACCTGTTGGGCATGGACGTGTTTCTTACCTGCGTCAAGATACTCCGCCAACTTAACAACACCCATCTTGCTGCCAGAGTAGGAACTCATGCCAGGCAATGTGAATGAGGCTCCCAAAGAGACGAGGCTGATGAAAGTTCCTTCGCCGCCGAATGCCTTGATGAAGTAGTGCGCCAGAATGTAGGTTCCCTTGACGTTGATCTCATAGTCATTGAACCAGGACGTAGGATCCAAGTCACCCACGGTGCCGCCGCCCATGCTACCTGCGGCATGTGCAACGACATCCACTTTGCCGAAGGCGTCGGCCGCCTGTTTAAATACAGCCTCAACCTCACTCTCCTTGGAGATATCGGCAGAGAGGGCGAGAGCTTGCGTGACTCCATTGCTGAGAGACTTGACGGCGTCAGCAGGTTCCTGGAGTTTCGACTTGTTCCGGCCAACGAGCACGACGCCCTTCGCTCCGGCTTGTGCCCAGGCACGAGCAATTTCCTAGGAATTCGGTAAGCAGATGTTTATGGTAGCGCTCGGGGATCTGGTTGAGATGCTTACGCCTCCAAGTCCACCACTGGCGCCGGTGATCAGAATTGTCTTGCCTGTGGCCTTCAGGTTGGGGTTCTTGGGGTCGATAGACGGATACACCTCACGGCGTAAGCTTTTCGTGAACTGAAAAGGGGAGGTGAAGGCGTTGGGATCCATGATAGTTGATGAGAGAGATTGGCAAAGGATTTGAGAGAAGAGACTTGAGGGATTGCTGAATGTTAGATGGGAAAGAGGTAATGCGATGGTGATTTGAAGCCAGATACTAGAAATCACTGTGGACAAAGGAGTCCTTAAATGGTAATCTTGAAGTTCAAATCAAGTCCAACAAACAAGCAGCTTCTCGAACATTATTGGAGCTGCAAGCCGCATCCTTTGTCTCCAGTTACATGCAAAGGATTAGAATCACATAATCATTTCTCAGAGCTTTGAAATCAGGGAGCACAGCCTGACCAACAAGGCAGGAGCATCCCCTAACTCAACTTCGAGATCGGAATCGCCTTAGCCTCACGAACAAGAGGTTACGGTTAGACCTTCCACGGATCTGTGCTGACTGACATATGCGGAAACTTCGTGACACACATACACCCATTGTATGAAACCAGGGATGAATGCCGTCATTCAACCAGCCCGTTGAATAGGTAGTACCTATCTTACACATGCTTATCAAACGATTTCTCAGCTAACAGGCGGGCCGTGCTGACAGCAGCAGATAACTGCGGACATAGCTCATCAGGCTGAGCTAGTAGGGTCGGGATCAGCTCAACCAACAATTGATATACGGTTATACAGTCATGTGTTGCAACGGCTTACACATGCTTCGAAATATGAAAACTCCTGTACCTGTCAGAGCAGATATCCCACTCAGCCCTGCAAGAGAAGGCTTGGGGGGCGGAGTCGTGCCTTATTGTTGGTGTGATGTGATGGGTTGATATTACCCGAGTCAGTCTCAGCCTTAAAAATCAGATCGACGATCGATCTCGCTTGGAGATACGAAGTCCAGGGTCTTAAATTCTTAGGGGGTGTTCGGTTCCCGTACTGTTGAGGGCGTGCAGTGCAAGTTGTGGATCAAAAACGCGATTACAGCGTCAAAATTACAAAATTTCACATTTACGAAGCAATACACTGCTTATTAAGACCTCTTGCACGCAAATAGTGGAACTTGAGCAAAAATACAGTTTATTAGCGTATTAAACCCTGAAGCGCGTACAACGCTAGCCTATTTGAGTTAAAACGGACTGTCGATCGAAAAAGCTGCTCCCTTTTTGAAGGGGGGGTCTTTTTCGCCGTACAACTCGTCTTTTTTGATCATATCATCACTTTTTTACTCAACCCTAAGCCCTAATTAGCCATATCGGGTTTAGTTTGATGGATATGGTAATTTTTACTAGCAAGGATATTTTTGATCTAAATTCTGTATTGTTCCCACTTGCACAACACGCATAGTACGGGAACCGAACACCCCCTTAGTTTCTTCCGCCAAGCCGGTACAACGGCTTTTTCGAAAACTGAAGACACTAAAAAATAAGCACCCAACATACGAGGGTTTTTAACCTCAATGCGTGCCAGGGGTTAGGGGTTAATGCCCGAACCCTGCGGATAAGCCGAGGGTTGAGTCGGTGAGGTTATACTTTACTATTCCTTTAGAGATCAGAATAGGGAAACATTCACTCGCAAATTCAATGTTCATTTACGACAACTGCGACACCCATGGGTGGTGATGGAGGATTCCGCGAAGCTCACAAGTGATATTAGGAATGCTGTGAGAAATTATTTGAAAGCGGCGCTTAAAAATGTACAATTACAGTCTAACATAATAAAGCTAAACACAATATATAAACGAAAAATAATGCTTCGCAGAGTCTATTTCCCAAATGCAAATCCATGCGTACCCAAAAATCCAAAGAAATTTATCAATGCAAGAAAACCGAAAGAAAAAACAGAGAAAATTCCCACCTTATACTTGACGCTCGGGCTTCCTCAGCCCACTATCAATCTGGTCGACCACATTGGAATCTGTGTACTCATTCCAGGCATCACACGTCTCGCTCATGATGTTTGCAATTTCCGGGCGGCCCTCTAACTTCTCTGGCTGCTCCATGATGTTGATGTAGAATCCCTCACTGACGTGCCAGGCAATATGGCAGTGGAAAGGCCACACGCCGGGGTTATCGAGTACGATATCAAGCACAACATACCCGGCCCGACGTAGCATCTGCGTGTCGCGTCGTTGTGGGTTCTCTGGTCGCACCAGGCTCTGACCATCCCACCGGCCTTCTCCCTCAGCTACAACAAAGAACTCGTGTCCGTGCAAGTGAAGCGGCTAGAGTATGCCAGGTTAGTGGAAGCGATCGAGGTAAAGAATGGTGAGGATTTTGTACATACATGGGATAGACGAGTGCTGTCGGGAGACTCGTTGTTAATAATAAGACGCACAGTGCGGTTGCCACCGAAGTTATAGACATTCCATTCCTCATCATGAGGGTATGAGACATTGCCCTCTTGGGCGAGAAGTAAGAGCGGATGATTATAATTCCCGTGGAAGCTCGAGTTGTTAACTTCCCATACCTGGTGTCCAGTTTCATTGACAGTCTTTTTGATGGAGAGGACTTGTGTAAATTCGGGTTCCCCAATCCCTGGGACGGGATAGAACGGGATGGTATCCTCGAGAAGATCGTTGTTACAGCGGGCAACATCCGTGAAAGGCCATGGAGTGCTCGTTGGAGAGGAGGGATTTGAGTGCTCATAATGAATCTCCGCTACTGCCGACCCTTTCGTTGTTTGGCCACAGATTAGGGAGTTATTGGCGCGCATCCAGTATGACTCGTCCGGTCTGCCAGTACCGTGAACGAGAACGTCCGTCCGTTGCCCAATCTAGTTGAAAATTGTCAATACGGACATACCTAAACATGGTAGCCAATGATAACTCACCCCGAGTGTCACAACTTTGGTCTTATAAGGTTCGATAGGTACAAAGTCATTTGCAATGACCGTCATCTCGTGGCCGTCGATGCTAAAGTATTCGAAACCTTCAGCACCAGCGTTGACAAGCCGCAGTCTATGTGTTTTGCCGTGTTTGAATGAGAATTCCGCGTTTGGTGTGTTATCTTCGCAAGGTGTGCCATCTGTGACGAGAGAGCAGTTGTAGTTGCCCATGCCATTAATCAGGTTGTTCTGGGAAAAGGCATCCCATAGAGACTGGTCGGTTCCCATCACTGTGGTACTGTTAGAGAATCGCAAACTAGGTAGATACTGAGAGACTTACTCTCTTTCAACAACTCGAAGTATTCTTTATGATACCCTGGTTCAAGTTAGCAGTTTTAAACAGAGCAGAATTTAGTGAGGTGGAAAGATGTACAGTCTGTGATGAAAACCGGACCTAGGTCGATATCATAGTCCACATGAGTAGGTCCATGAATAATCATTGGTCCGAGAAGGCCCGCGGCATACTGTGCAGAATAATGCGAATGATACCACGAGAAGCCAAACCGATCAGCTCGGAATGTGTACCTGCATAAGTTTAGATTAGCCCTTGTCCGGTACGTGAGTGGGTAGACAGTTTTATTAGCTGCACTCACGTAAAATCCGCACCTGGAGCAATTGGACATTGCTGGACACTGGGAACGCCATCGTACCAAGGTGTCTCTTTTTGCAACAATCCGTGCCAGTGAAGGGCTGTCCCCTCTACAGGCTCGGTGATGTTGTTGCGTACGTTTACTGATTCGCAAGTAAGTTAAATACATCTCATAATTTTATTAGATTTGGAAGTCTACCTTCGATCCAATCTCCCCAATTGGCTTCAATAAGGGGCCCAGGGAACTCGCCGTTGATGAGAATAACTTCCTTCTGGTAACCATCGGGAGCCGCCAGGGCGCGGGAGATAGTGAAGTCGTAATATCGTGTTTTGCCAGTCTCTGGCACGATCTCAGGGTCAAACCACTCCATGTCATTGTCTAGCCATCTCGGAGGATGTTCGTCCTAGCCATCATCGTTAGTTTCTTCTGTAGCACGATCGGTGGACAAACGCACGTTATCATGAATGTAGCGAGGGTATGTGGGAGAGTCGAGGTGCCCATAATGCGACAAAAACCCGGCTTTCACTTCGAGGCTATCAAAAAAATGTAATTAGCACTACTTTTCCGAAAAAACTTTGTATGCAGTGGTTATACCCTTCTATTAAATGAGCAAAGAGTACCGATGAAACTATTCCCAGGAGAGCCTGGAATTTCAGGGGGAAACGAATGCAAGAAATCATATTTTCAACTTGTACGAATAAACTGGAATAAGATGTGCTGTCGTGGATATTGTTGAAGCAATCCGGTTCTCTTTTATATTAGGTCCTCTCATATCTTCAACTCCTCGAGATCTGTCCATCTTCTCTTTGAGACCTGAAAGCCCCAAGCCTTCGCTGCCTCTGGAAACAATCTCTGAAACAGTGGCGGAATAACAGACCATACTCGCCGTCGATTCCAAGAATAGCTTGAACCAACACGATGTATTTTTAGGGCTAGAGGATGCCTAACGTGAGAGACGAAGATGAGAAGATGTTGCGAAGCCACAAAAAGATCCAGCTTCACAAAGCACGGCGCGAAGCGACGTTGGGAGGGAGATGATTGATAGTAAAAAGAAGAGGCTGAGCTTTGAGGCACTGGCCAAGTTTCTTTCATCTTGGGGTGTCAGATCCTCAGAAGCCAAGCGAAACAGCTTGTATGAAGTAGCCAGCCTTAAGTGAAATGACATCGTCATTTTCGAGAAGCCCCTTTATCTTAAGACAAATTTTGGTAGTTTAGGATCTGCCATATCAAGCGCCTAAGGGCGACTCTCGATTCTGCACTCTGCAAGCCATCCGGCTGACCTTATTGACTGCTGATATGAAAGGCGCGCGTCCGCATATCTCAGGAACAGGATACCAACCATGACGAATGAGGCAGAGAATGCGAACAAGGCTGCTAGCACATTTGATTGATAAAATACAGTTCGTAATATCTCCCAACAGAGACCACGAGAGTAGGCAGAAGACTATAACGATATATGGAAGGCCGTACGTAGTACAGGGGACAGAAGTAAGAAAAAGCGGTGAATACAAGCTGAAGCCCATTATAAGCAGAGATGGAATAATATTAAAATAAACATCACCAACACACAACCGAGGTTGGACAGAAAGAGAGAGGGGGGAGACGGGATAGAGAGATATAGAATAAGCAGAAAATTGCAAGAGGTGACAGGTCTAAGCGAATGCGGCTGATAACCCTTGCCCTGTGCACATCTGACAGCTGTAACTAAGTTAGGCCTCCCGCGCCGTCGACGGGAACGGCGCCTAATCCCTGCAAAACTGCGCATATGCAGGGTCATCCTGGATGATGGGATATGATACTAACATCGAACGCATATCGGCAACAACCACCAGCGCTCGCCAAGGGAAAACACTGCATTTCATGTCGCTTGCTGACAAACTTACCAGGTTTCCTGGAATTTGTTAGCGCCTTGGACGAAACGACGATACAATACCGGCATATTCATGTCAAGGATACTAATCGATGGCTAGGCTTTGAAGGCTGACAGATCTGTTCATATGCTGGATCCTAACATAAAACCAGATACAATGGATACGGCCCCCCTAAGACAGTTCGGCAATCAATCGCCTCTACTTCATCGTTTCTCAAAGCAGCTCATTCCCCCCCGAACTGTTCCCTGACTGAGCCAAGTCCAATCAAATCAAAGTGCCAGTTACTCTCCCAATAGCCACTATGCCGATTTCCGTTCCGGAGGACCCTTCTCCTAAAGAATGCTTACATGTTCTCATCATCGGAGCTGGGCTATGCGGTCTCGGAGCTGCAATATCGACCCGAATGGCAGGTCATCATGTTACCGTCCTTGAGGCTGTTCCAACACTTCGCGAAGTTGGTGCGGGCTTACAGATCACTCCCAACGGCACACGGCTGCTACAAGCATGGGGACTGGATGATATTCTGAAATCACAGGCCGCTTCTCCGGAGACATTCTCCATGTATCGTTTCGACGGTCGCTCACTCGCACACCGCAACAATTACGCAGCAGAACTGGAAGCTCGCCATGGCCATCCACTGTGGTGTTTACACCGCGCTGATCTGCAGCGTGCACTTGCGGACCGTGCCGACGAATTGGGTGCACGAATCAGACTTGGAACCAGAGTGACGAATGTTGATGTGGAAACTTCTCTAGTCACGCTTGAGACTGGGGAGGTGCTCACCGCTGATGTGGTTCTCGCGACAGATGGCCTCTGGTCAACTGCTAGAACGGCTTTGCATGGTGACGATGAGAAATTTCAGCCGCAACCGACTGGTGACCTAGCCTATCGCGTTATGGTCGAACGTGAGCACATACAGGACCCAGAGCTGCAAGGCTGGCTTGCAAAACCGGGAATCCATATCTGGGTGGGCCCTGGTGTGCATGCAGTCGCATATAGCATCCGCAGGGGGCAGTGGATGAACTTGGTGCTGCTCGTGCCAGATAATTTGCCGGAGCATGTGGCCAAGGCTGACGGTGATTTGGAGGAGATGATGAGCCTATTTAGGGGCTGGGATCCAATGTATGTACGGTGTCTTGGCGGCATTTCCTTGAACTTGGTCCAAACACAAATATAGAAGCTAACAAGCCTCGGGATATACAGCCTTACACGTCTTCTGAAACTCATCACCAAGGTTGAGAAATGGCGATTGCACTGCTGTAAGCCAATATTGATAACGAATCAGCAACCAAGAACAGAAAGAACTGATAACACCCTGCAGTAAAGCCACTCCCGCATTGGAAGACAGCCGACGGGTCATTTGTGGCTGCGTATGTCTTCCCTTCCCCTGCAAACTCGTATATAAATGAATATTGCTTACTGACATGCAACCCTGGAAAATTACCTCAGAGGTGACTGTGCTCATCCAATGTTACCATACATGGCACAAGGCGCCAACTCGTCACTCGAGGACGCTGCAACTCTTGGCGCGCTGTTGGCCAAAGTTCATCGCAAGGAACAGATCCCTTCCGCAATGGCCATGTACGATACCATCCGACGTCCCCGGGTCGACCAGTTGGTGCGTGAGACCTTCGCTCAAGGCAAGGAACACCATTTGTCTGATGGCCCAGAACAGCAGCATCGCGATCAACTGCTCCGCCGGTCCATGGAAGGTGATGGTGGTCCCGGTAGCCGGAACCCTTGGTACGCGATCATTCCCTAATTTCTCACCTAGAACGCAAGTAATACAGGGTCTGACTCCAAACAGGACGCATCCGAAAATTCAGCCGTGGGTCTATGGGTATGATGCGTACGCTGTTGTTGAGGAGGCATATGCTGAAAACCCTTTCTAAGAATTTGGTATCACCTTCTAAAAAGGCTTTGGAGAACAATACTATCACCTCTGAAATATCAAATAGATCAAATGATAATTCCAAGGGTTCTATATTTTGGCTTCATGAAGTCTAGAACTCCTCGTACTCTGGCAATACAGCCTCGATAACAGAATGTTTTGCCCCAGCCTCACCCCGCCAAATCTTTTTCAACACAAGACCAGCGGATGCAATCAGTTGTTTCCACTGTGTTTCTGTGCGTTCCATGCCACCAAAACTCATCATATTCAAATCCTGTAATGCCATGTCACGTGGGGCCCCTTGATCAGGGAGAGCCATATCAGCAATGACAATGCGGGATCGAGAATCCATTCCAACTCGTGTGTTGTCAAGGATACGCTTCGACTGCTCCTGATCCCAGTCATGGAAAATGCGGCGAAAGTAGTAGATGCGCGCTCCTTTAATTGTCTGCGGTTCGAAGAAGGAACCCACATTCAACTCGATGAATGAAGGCAACCCTTTTGCCTTGCCGTCCGCGATAACATGTGGGAGATCTTGAAGAATTAGCCGGCCTCGGATGTCTGGATAGTCCTCGCGGATAGCGTCAAGGGATTGACCTCGACCTCCACCAACATCCACTACCGCGATATCGCCATCGTCGCAAGGGTATTGGCTGAGGATTTCTCCAAACGGAAAAACACCGCTACGCTTGCCACTGCCAATAGTGGTGCCTGCGCGCATGCCCGCATTGAAAAGCTGCATTCGCTCAGGATCTGCCTGCAAGTACTCCCAGAATCCGAGCTCGGTGGCTGCTCCTGTCTGGAAAGGACCATCGTCGTAATTCCCAGCGTTCGTCCATCCCTTCTGACGCCCAAAATCGGGAATGGCGAAGACTCCCTTGCATGTGAAGTCATACATCTGCGCTGCCATGGCTCGGTTCTCAGGCCGGATGTATGCTCGGGAGAGTGCATTATGCGCGTAGTGTAGGGGTGCTGGCTCGTTAAAGAAATGGGTACTGGCACAGGCGCGAAGGAAGCGAGCTATTAAGGTCAGAAGAGATACGGAGGCACAGGCAAAATGCTAGCAAATACCTAGCAATTCCTGATCAACCTTAAGACGAACTGCTAAAGTCTCAACAGATACCGGGGAACCGTCAAGAGGCATTTCATCAAAAACACCCATTTCAATGACACTTCGAATGGCAGCATTTTGGGCAACCTGCCAGATTATAAGTATCTCAAAATTTTTCACTAATTCAGGGCTGCACACCTGCGTAGAAATGCAGTAAACATTCTCCTCTGGCTCTCTTGCTGCTATGGCTAACTTCTCCGCAGAAATCACAAGAGCGGCCAGTTGTTCTTTGGTAGAATATTCACCAGTAGCAGACTGCTCAGCCGCAGTAGCAATGGCTTTTGCAAGGCTGCTAATTGCTGCTGGATTGGTAGGCATGTTGAGTGTATGTAATTGACTCGAAGAGGGTTCCCTGGGGCCAAGTTAAACAAATTATGAAATGCGAAATGTAATTGAGAAATTGAGAAAATATGAGTAAACCGAGTTTATGAGAACCAACATCATTGCAAGGGTTAACTTTTCTCATCTCTTAGCTCCCAGTATCAGCCCTATCTAGCTGACAGCATATGCCAAGTATCACCTCGTTATCGAGAAAGATAATCTGACCTGAGGGTGCAACGCAAGTACAGCGATGGCGCAGAGTAAGCTGATATGCATGCCAAATTAAGAACTACGCGAACAAGGTTTCACTCGGCATAGTACCGTCTCAGCCTTGTCCAACATATTTGGAAAGAAGGTTTAGTGAGTTAATGCCATGTCAGCAATGTTATCCATCGTTGGGGCAGGTCAATCAGCCGTACCCGAGAAACGTAGAGTAGATAGATAAATGACGCTCCAACGTCTCGAATGTTTCCAAGATTGAACAAGATTGTCATTGCAATTCACTAGAAACCCAGATTCAAGATGACCAATTCTATCAACATTTTGAAAAGCCTACCACTGGCTTCCCTCCAGACCATCGACCTTCAGAAACTTCTGGAGAATGATCCCGATGAAGGCTTTAAGCTGTTGACTGCTGCAAAAGAAGAAGGTTTCTTCTATCTTGACTATCATCAAGTTCCTGGAAATGCCCAATTTTTGGACATGCTCAGGGACATGTACGCATTCCAAGAGAGGCTCTTTCAGCTCTCGGAAGAAGATAAACGCCGCTACGATGTCGACAAGTTGGGTTATATGAAACTGAATGGGTAGGTATTCCATTGCCTCGGGCGTTCATTGCAAAGGCTGATGATCGAGGCAGATATAAACCGATGGGAAGGAATGTTGGCGGTATGGCTTCAAACCTCGTGCTCGAATTGAGTCAACATAACTAATCTCAACAGGCGTGGGTAATAAGCGTGACGGATTCGAGAGCTGGGCGGTAGGATCCATCCACAAACATGGTCTTGACGGTTGCGTAACCGGAATGCTGACCGACCATCATAGATTCCCAAAAACGGCGTGCTCGGTTTAGGGGACGACCCGTTCGCAAGACCCGAGGTGATGGGAGATCAGCTGCCACTGATCGCAGATTTCATGAGGAAAATGGAAATCGCAACAGGGGCTATCCTCAGCAACCTCTCACGCGCGTTTGGACGCCCAGTTGGGCAGCGACTCGAAGATTTCCACAGACCGGACCAGCGAGCTCCGTCTCTGTTGCGCCTGCTCAAGTACCACCCACAGGCGATGTCAGAGCGCGGTCCACCACAGACGCCACACACCGATCTGGGCAGCCTAACGGTCCTCTTCACAACACAACCAGGCCTCCAGGTTCTGCCGCGGGGAGCCAGCGGCTGGAGCTTCGTCGAGCCGCGAGATGGTCACACGATCATCAACGTGGGCGACGGTTTGAACCTCATGACCGATGGAGCTCTGCAATCGTGCTTGCACCGCGTAGGACCTCTGCCCGGTCAGGCCATGGAGACACGTTACTCATTCGCGTACCTGCAACGTGCTGAAGATTACACACGCCTCGCCGGTCCTGGAGCCGACGAGATATCTGAAAGCGAAGAAAGAACTGAGATTCTCACCAGCGGAGAATGGTTGCATAGGAAGTTCAGTATGTTGAGGGCGAACTCAACGCGCGTTGAGGATAACCAGCAAGTCCTCACGGGTCGCACTCAAGCGTTACCTGTTTAGGAGGCTACCTGTGCCAAGAGCGGATGTTGGTTGTTCCGCTCCGTTTTAAGTCTTCAACCCCCTTTTTTCCCTCGGGGGGTTTTAGAGATAGTTGAAGCTCAAGCAATTCAATTCATTCCTTTCGCTTCTTGTTTTCCCTTCCGCTCGTAAAGATTGTAGACAATTAGATATCGATTCTCTGTAAACACTCTGACTATCGCCATTTCAGTAGTGAGGCTCTTCTTGGCTGCGAGACTGCTTGGAATTCCCGTACAAAGCACAAATGTGGAAACGAATTCGGCTACCATAGCTTCCCCACGTTACTTGCCTACTACCGGGCTCGTATCCCCAGTCCTCAACTAATCGTGCTAGCCCCAGACATCGCGACCAACTCCAAGACCTTTTATATGTAACGGTACTGCGGAGTCATATCGAATCTCGAGAATTTCTTTCCCGCCTTTTCTTGTTCATTCTCATATAAAAAAAGCCAAGGTCGCACTCGGTTTTTCAGGAATATGTGACTTCAAAAGGTGCCCGTCTTTTAGATTCCACTCTACCACCGAATTAATTAGGACTGCATCTTTTTTAGCCGAGTGGTAGAGCAACACCGTCCAAGGGTTAGGATAATCGCCTTTCTCGGAGCGTTATGATGCGTTTTCTTATGATTTTTTTTGCTGCGGCTGCTTCTGCATGGCAAACTCTTCCTCCGGTGCAATCGACTGAAGCAAGTAGTGGAACCGACGCTGGCTTCTCGATTTCCGGAACGACAAAGACCGTGTATATTGATGAGGCGTTTGCGTCGCGAAGAGATCAAAATGGATTGACCCTGATTCCGCCTTCTGCATATGAGTTTGCGGAGACGTTTCGCCTGGATCTCGAGCAGGTGACTAACACGAAATGGAATCTTGAGTGTGTGAAAGATCTCCCTGAGAATTGCGGAGGTATTCTACTCGGCCAGTTCCGAGGATCTGCTGACGAGTTGATATACGAGGATGGAACGGTCACTGAGGAGGCTTATGAACTGGATATAACAAATGGTACGGTGTACATCGGCGGGAGTGGCTCTCGCGGGATGTATTGGGGTACGCAAACGCTGCTACAATTGCTGCTAATAAACGGAGAAAAGGAGGTTCCTGCTGGCCGAGTTGTGGACGCGCCTTCCTACGCAACCAGAGGGTTTATGCTTGATGCGGGGCGAAAGTGGTATTCGTTATCCTTCCTGAAGGATCTCTGCACATATGGATCATTCTTCAAGATGTCGGAATTTCATTATCATACCAACGATAATTATCCTCTGAGCCGTGGACACAACGAAACATGGGACGAGGTTTATTCACAGTTCTCGTTGCTACCAGAGAACGATGAATTGCATGGAATTATCCAGCGAGCCAATGAAACTCTTTCGCGGACAGACTTTGAAGACCTACAGCAGCATTGTGCGCAGCGAGGAATCACTGTAATTCCCGAAATAGAAGCACCGGGGCACTGCTTGTTCGTCACCAAATGGAAACCGGAGCTTGCATTGGAGAAGAAGGATCTACTAAATTTGACCCATCCTGAGTCAATTCCGGTCATCAAATCCATCTGGTCCGAGTTCCTTCCCTGGTTCCAGACCAAGGAAGTGCATATTGGGGCTGATGAATACGATTCCACTCTGGCAGATGACTACATAAATTTCGTCAATGAGATGGCTCAATTTATCAAGTCAACATCCGGGAAAAATATCCGTATCTGGGGTACGGATGAACCATCTGAAAACTTGACTATATCCAAGGACGTCATTATCCAGCACTGGCAGTATGGGCAATCTGATCCGGTTGCTCTTGAGAAAGACGGATATCAATTAATAAACTCGGAAGACTGGTGGGCGTACATGTCACTGAAAAACGACCATATGCCCATTCTTCCCGCTCCCTATCCGCAGTTTTTCAATAACACACGCGTTTTGAATTTCGCCGATAAGCCAGGCTGGCAGTGGGAACCGTCCCTTTTCAATCCGGTCAATGTGACAGAGCAAGTTAAACCGGGGTCGAAGGGTAATAAGGGCGCTATATTGGCAGCGTGGAATGACAATGGAGTTGATGCCACAACACAGCTTGAGGCATATTATGCGATAAGAAATGGGATTCCTGTCGTTGCATCCAGAGCGTGGGCAGGCTCACGTGGAGAGCAACTCGATGTTACCTCTCTTTCGGAGACTATCGAACTCTTGACAAACGGAGCCCCGGCTCAAAATCTTGACAGGCACATATATCCCGAAGGAGCCGAGGGATATGTATCTAATCCATTGGTTTCATGGACCAGTCAGGATGGAAATAATACATTGGGATATGGTAGTAAAGGCATGAACTACACCTTGATCCTCGATACGACAGGTCCATTCAACCTAATATCTAATGACACAACGCTATCTCTCTCTGAAACTGGAAGCCTCGTCTTCACTTCTGACAACTGGGAATACCCCCTGCGTTCCGTGTCAGAGGACGACGGGTTCGACCCAGGCCATCCAGGCAGGATATGGACAAATATTTCAAGTTCCACGCACGAGCCCGTTACTGTTCCGCTGACTGCCCAACTGACCATTAAAACTGACGTTCTTAGCGGGAGCAGGGTATGGGTTGATGGAAATTTTGTTGGGAGGTTCGAAGTATTTGTGTTTGGCGGGAAAAACACGCTGTTTTCTTGGAGTCAGATGGCGTTGGTGGCTCCGCTTGATAGAATCGAAGGCGATGGGCTGGATAGCTTGACATTGAGAACGAATGATGATTCAGGAACAGCGCCGCCTAGTTCGTAGCCTAATAATCCCTCGGGAAGTACTCCCTAACGGGGTCACTGGCGGAGGTTGAGATGCGACGACTGTTCTACTTGTTTCTAGGTTATCTCCTTGGCCATGGCTTGTATACTATGTTGTAGATACGAAGAGCATTATGCCAGAACAGTTTAATAAAAAGAGTTCCCATTCATCTGATGGAATATTAAAACTAACGCATCGTCTTCTATTATCCAGAAGACCGCTCAAATAATATTTAAAATGTTAACTATCACGTTCAAAAAGAAACTCGAGAAGATACGCCTTGATAATTAACATTCCAAAGCAATCTCAAGAGCCACAAAGCTACGTTCAATCATTCTTGGTATCCAAGGTACTCTGGGAGATGACTTTGTTGATAACTCCCATCTCGGAGACCAACTTCACGCACCCTATTGTACCATATTCAGTCTCGGCAGCACCAAAGTGTCCGGGTCTAGCCAAGCACTCGGTTTGTAATAAATTTCAGAATAAGCCGGCCGCATCAAAACCGGCCATTCCCCGGGCAACCTTACAATCGGAGTCCTCTTCCGTTATCGGTTCCTCGCCTGTGTAAACCGGGATTTTGGTGGCTATTGATCGTATTACAGCCGAGTTGCGCAGCTGGAAAATACCATGGAAGAAGCCAAGTGCGGTCCCAGGGGTTCCGAGTCAGCATCAGAGTCAAGGGAAACCCGCCCTGTCGGAGAGGAATATCCAGCACGCCACCCGGTCTAAGAGTGCCCGTCGTCATCTATTTCGCCTCCTCCGGAGAAATTAACAGTGACGCTATGAATATATTGACCCTCGGTATCAGACAGTGGGACCTTCCCAGTTTGAAGGATCTGGAGTACGGCCAGTGCAAACTGTTGAGGGAGATCCGATCCTGTCTATTCCGAGCTTTTATGTGGTTTACAAGAATGCCGTTTTGCTCCACCACCTCCACGAACACATTGCCATTCAGCTCGCTAACCTGTGATGGCTTGTGACTCTGATATCTTGTCTCAGTGATATTGCCCGGCTCTTTGATGCTGGCTTGCAAGTTCATGTTGTAACGGAGTATTTAAGTGAGAATCTCTCGCCCATCCCAGGTCATGTGACTTCTATAGCTTTAGTCTTCAACTATCCACATCTCACAGGACCAGAGCTCGGTGTCTATATAGATGGCTTCACCACTTTCCCCCGGACCTTTATCTCCATATTTTGACCATCATTGTGACCATTAGGCCTCAATTGACAAGCCACCATGAATTGTCCTTCACGCACAGATAACGTGGACGGCCGTGAGGGCTGGAACCAGAACCCCAACGTGTTAGAAGGCACAACCCGTGAGGACTTCAACGATCGTACAAATGCCAGACTCCTTCGTCGACTAAGTCCTGATGAACTTACTGAAGAGGTGCAAGTGGACAAAGGACCGGATGCTCCTCCTTCAAAAAAGGCTCCAGCTGCAACCGTAGGGGGTGTTGGGAGGGCGTTGCCGCCAGACGCTCAGTCTGACAGCAACGTGGTTACGACCACGTACAACACCCCCCACCACCCCTACGGTTCTGGAGGAGGACCGCAAGGCTCTTCTCGCTTTCAAAAGATCAAACAGACTCTGAGGATTTATGGAGGATTCATAGGTCCTGGGTTTATGGTGAGCATCTTTTGACACAAGGCTGTCTTTCTACCCATCATACTCCGCACCACACGTTCATCTGACATTTGAACACTGCTAGATTGCTGTAGCATACATTGATCCAGGAAATTACTCAACTGGCGTCGCCGCAGGAGCCAGTTACCAATTCGAGCTTCTGTTCATCGTTCTGTGTTCAAATATCATTGCAATCTTCCTTCAGTCTCTCTGCATCAAGTTGGGGACGGTATCCGGGATGAACCTCGCGCAGATGTGCCGTGCCCATTTCCCAAGATGGCTCAATTGGTTTCTCTATGTTTTGGCTGAAAGTGCAGTAAGCAAGCCGAAAATTCGCTAAGAGAAAGTACAAAGCTGATTATCAATCGTTAGATTGTTGCTACGGATATTGCTGAGGCATGCTCCCCTCAACCACAGTGTAAAGTACGTTGCTGATCTAATCAGGTGATTGGAACTGCAATCGCAATAAACCTTTTGATACCGCAGGTCCCTTTAATCGCTGGCTGTGCCATTTCTATCGTCGATGTTCTTATCATCCTCCTCTTCTACCGACCAACCGGCTCGATGAAGGGATTGCGGGCCTTTGAAGTATTCGTTACAGTATTGGTGCTAGGCGTTGTCATATGCTTCTGCATTCAGCTGTCATTGATCAAAAACGCTTCTATTGGGAAAGTCTTCCGGGGCTATTTGCCGTCGGGCGCCATCGTTGAATCTAACGGGTATCCGATCTCCTTTATAATATCAAACTGTACGTTATACTGACTAGTTTCCTAGACTATATCAAGCTTGCGGTATCCTAGGAGCCACTGTCATGCCGCATAGCCTCTATCTCGGCTCCGGTATCGTCCAGTCCCGCCTCCTCGACTACGACGTCAAACATGGGCATGTAGCTCCTCCCAGACCAGAACCTACAGAGGATTCCATCTACTCACCCGAAAAGAACATCTACCAACCGTCTCTCCCCGCGATCAACTTCTCCCTAAAACACTCCATTCTCGAACTAGGAATCTCACTCTTCACCTTCGCCCTCTTCGTCAACTCCGCAATTCTCATCACAGCTGGCGCATCTCTCTACGATGTGTCCGACGCTGAAGAAGCTTCTCTATTCTCCATCCACACATTGTTATCAACCTCCATCTCCGGGGCGGCTGGAACAATCTTCGCATTAGCTCTTCTTCTCTCTGGTATCTCAGCTGGAATCGTGTGCACAATCGCAGGTCAAATGGTCAGCGAAGGAGCGCTCAATTGGACTTTGGCTCCATGGCTGCGACGCTTGATAACGCGCTGTATCAGCATTACGCCTTCCATAATCATTGCTGGCGCGGTAGGCAGGGATGGTTTGACCGCAGCGCTAAATGGATCTCAGGTCGCGCTGTCAGTTGCATTACCCTTCATCAGTGCGCCTATCGTCTATTTTACCAGCAGGGATAAGTACATGACTGTCTCGCACAAAAGATCGAGAAGATCCCAATCCCATAATGATGGAGATGCGATTGATAATGACTCCGTTCCTGAAGAGCCAGGAGCGATGGATCCTGCAAGTACTCCAACTATGACCTTGGAAATTTGCACGGCGAATCATGAACCTAGTGTTGGGATGCGCAATCATTGGATTACTACCACGGTTGCGGTACTTCTGTGGCTCGTGGTTGCTGTGCTCAATGTCGCCAACATTGTCTTATTAGGGCTTAGGGAGTAATTCCCGTCAGTGTAAAAGCAATGCACTTTTTAAGTAATGTTGTCATTGAGTTGAATTGAGTTCAATTTTTTTAGTTAAATTCACTCTGTTTCAATTAAAATGAACAAGTAAAACTCATTTCAAGTACTTCTTTTATAGTTGTTATAAAACGATTGCGTCAAGTTTTAGTCAAAATGTTATTGAAATTAACGCTGATGGTTAAAATACAGAAATTGTGAGAGTGAAAACTCTTTCATGAGAATCTTTTCTTCTAAGCTGATTCATTGTTGCTGAGACTAACTACAGAAGCAAGCACATGCACACTGTCATCCGGAGAATGAGTTGTTGAACACGACGAAAGAAACAACCATCAGGCGGAAAGGATGATATTTACCCACACGATCTACGATGAAGAAGAGAAGTAAACAAAAATGGGTTGATCTTGAGATTTCATTTTTTAAAGCATTCCAGCCGAAATTTCGGGGAAGAGAATGGGACATTTAGCCGAATAACCTTCTTTTACAACCGACCCGAGCCCCATTCCTTCCCTCTTTATTTCCCGAAAATGGGCCGAAGCCGAAAGACCAAGGAAGCGGGAAAATGCTTCTTTACGCGGGTCAAAAAATAATTTTGCGGCATGAAGATAAGGCCAGGACAATAGCCGGTGATTTTAAGCAAGAAATATACTGACTGAAAACTGGAATAAAATATGTCTGCTCCCCCCTTAAATACTTTACAAGTTCTGTGTGGTTGTAACCCTGGGAAGATTTTTCAGCTTGACGAAAAACTTTGCCTAATCAATAATATCTTGTCACCATGTCCGCGAGGGAAACAAGCACTCAAAGTTTCACTGAAATTGGAACGACCGCAAGCAACCAGAGGCAGCGTTTGATAATGGGCCGTCATACCGCGATGCAATTTGCGGGCCAGCATATGATCGATAACTTGGAACGCCTAGAGCTTATGAATCCTTCGCTGGGTCGTCATGTTCTGGAGGACGGGTTCGGCGAGACCACAACTAGCTCGATTGGCGGATATCGCGAATGGGCTTTGACGACTCTATCCGTGCTGACCGCCATCGGCGACTGTGCCGACCAGGTGGATGTCTACACCGAGGCCGCGTTGAAACACGGTGCAACAGAAGATGAGATATTGACTGTCATCAACCATGCCTCCTCCTTCGTTGGCGTGCCACGTGCCGTCAACACCATGCGACGCACCGCGGCCAGGCTCAAGGCTGATCGGAAATTTGCGAGACCACGGGAAACAGTGGTTCCCCTTTCCGACCACGACACACTCGTCCGGGAATATACATCTGAAATCGGAGGAACACCGACTATCCTAATCCACGCGCTTTCCATGGACGGTCGAATGTTCCAGGAATTAGCCCCCCGCCTTGCCAGCGCGGGACGTGTCATCACATACGACCTCCGTGGTCACGGCTATGCGCGAGGAGCTCCACTGACCAAATCCCTTGACCACCTGGTTGAGGACCTGAAGCTTCTGGTTGACACGCTGGGAATCGAAAAAGCCGATGTTTACGGTGCTTCGTATGGGGGTGCGGTTGCGCAATACTTCACTCTAACCCATCCGGAACGTGTTCGGTCTCTTTGCGCCATGGCTACAACAGCTCAGGGTCATCCCTTCCTAGCAACCCGGGCAACTCGAGCAGAGGAGGGTCACATGGAAGAATTGCGAGCCGAGGCCATCATTCGCTGGTTCATGCCGGAAAGCATCGCTTTGAACCCATGGTGTGTAAGGTATGCTCGCGCCAACGTTGAGCAAGTGCGTGTCGAGGAATGGGCGGCAGCATGGAGAGCCATGGCTGCTTTGGATTGTCTCCACCGCATCCCAGAGATTCGGGTCCCCATCTTGGTACTGGCAGGCAAGCAGGATGCGTCAGCCACACCTGAAAGGATGAAGCCAATTCATGAAGCAAGCAATGATAGCACCTATGTCGAACTGGATCCTGGAACGCACATGATGGCTATGGAACAACCGGAGCTTGTCGCAGATGCCCTACTGGCGTTTAGTAAGAAAGTGGATATGAAAGATTAGTTTTGAGAACTTGTGGAAAGCACACATTCGACGCGTGAAATACCGAAATCTAGATGTTACTCCTTTCCCATAAACCATTTTCATCTCGGCACTTTCTATGTACTCTGTGTACTCCGTGTTCAGAAACTGTTTATCATGACTCGCAAAGATATAAAATAAGAAAGAGAAATTAAATTTTATTCGCCAGAGGCTCTCAAAAGGCGATATAATAACCGATGAATTTCGACCGGCGAGGCTTGAGGTTCAAAAGGATACGGGGTTCAACGGCCTTGAAGCACGCTGTACCTTTCAACATCTCTCCTTTTTTTTGTCTTTTTTGTAGAGAATATTCAGGGGTCGGGATGTGTACACGTGACCCACTATCGAAATAAAACATCCATTTGAAGTTACGAGGATTCCCGTATCTTAGGATAAACAATCATTCTTCCCATATTCGAATCAATCACAGTTATTATGCGAATCTCATCATATTTTCTACGCCTTTAAGCAAACAACCCTTTTCAGTCCCATATACAGAGATTCATACAGCTCAGACAACTTTAAAAGCATCAGTACCTGCTCTAAGTTCCTTGCCCAAGACGTCAAAGTACCACACAGGATTCGCTTTTTCATCAAGCTCCGTGAAGGTATATCCATTCCCAAGATAGGAAAATCTGTTTCCCAGATATTGGATATCAAAGTCTTCGAAACGGGGTTCCTTCAATGACTCAAACCAATGCAAGCGGCTACCGGGCCAGATTGCCGTGACAGGGCCATGCTTCTTGCCGTTTTTGAACCAGCTACTGCAAGTTGAACTCCAAGCCGTTCGCTTGAGGAGCTCGTGGGTATGAACGTATAAATCGTCGATAGCTTCGGCTTTGGGTGCAAGGCTTTTTATCGATGTCCTTTGCATGTGAGAAATCACTTTGAACATATACCGAGTGAGCCATTCGATGACGGGAAGAATTGAGCCATGCGACGCTGGACCGTTCGGGCCAATGAAATCTATAACGGAGAGGTGTAAGTTAGTTGCTCGATCATCACGAAATATTTCAGTGCCCCGCAACGAGGAGCGTTGATGGCTTACAGAAGAGGTTTGGGAAGCCTTCTGCCAAAAAGCTCATGTAGCACTTGGGATTCTCCGCCCATTGTTTCCCAAGGTTCCGGTCACCTCTGCCGATGATATCGTATGACGGACCGGATGTGTTGAATCCTGTTGCGCAGATGATGACATCTACTTGGTTTCTTTACCACTCGCATCCATAATGCCATCAGTGGTAAGCTCGACAGCAGATTCGGTGATCACTTCGACATTATCTCGACGCAGGGACTGCAGATAATCAGAGCCTGGAGTCATACGTCGACAACCAAGCGCAAATTCTGGTATGAGATGTTTTGTGAGACGCGCATCATCGCCCAGCTTTGAACGCATGTCCTGAGCGACATATTCGCGGGACATCTTTTGATCAGTGCTGTGGAGATGCATCTAATGCTCATTAGCATTTAAAACTCCGAAGTTAGTTTTTAACAGCATTGATCTTACCAAGGTGAATCGTTTGTTCAACTCTCCTTCGACGTCTCGGCCATATTTTTCTATATCGTCCGGGTTTCGGAATTTTTCTTTTTGCTCTTCGGGGTCTATTTCTCTTGGTTAGCCTTTCACTAGCAAAGTGATGCACACGCCATACATGAGAAATTTACGCCTCCAGGAGCTGCGTATTTGGCTCCGAATCCAGCAGTGACCCGCACAGGCGAGCGCAAGTACGGAACGAGCTTTTTAACCTGAGGTTGAATGGAGGGGATGATCTGAACTGCAGAGGAACCGCCACCAATAACAGCCACCGTTTTGTCACTCAGGTCATAGGAGTCATCCCATTGCGCACTGTGCATTAGTTTACCCTGAAACTTGTCAATTCCTGGAAGGTCGGGATACCGCCACTCGCTGAGATTAGCGTCAGCTACGACCAATCAATGCGTTCTGAATGAGTTGGAGGGTCTTACTTCAACGCGCCGTGGCAGCTGCAAAGAATCTCCGCGCGGGAGGTGAAGGTGTTTCCGTCTGGGCTTTGCACTGTTACTTCCCAGACACTGTCCTCCTCAATCCACTTGGCTTCCTGCACTCGGTGGTTGAAATTGACGTATTTCTCGAGGTCGTTCTTGACCGCAAAGTCCTTCATGTACCGCCAAATTTCCTCCGAGCTGGAATAGTACCGAGACCAATCTGGGTTTCTCCAGAAGGACCATTGGTACGAATGACTGGGGATATCGCAAGTACAACCTGGATAACGGTTTTCTAACCACGTTCCTCCAATGTCGTTGTTTTTCTCAAAGATTTGAAAACTGACATCTTCGATCTCCCGTTCTGCCTTGTAGGCGATCTCCAAACCAGCGGCCCCTGCACCGATGATGATCATTCGCATAGGACGTCTGGTATGCAATGGCGCTTCGCTAATCGTGTAGCCGTCAAAACTCTGCCGGTACCACTCATTCTCATGAAGGCCTGTGCTTGGGGTTGGTTCTATGTGCGGCCTTAGAGAAAGCCCTGGCGGCTGCTCAACTGCGGATGGAGACATTTTGCGCGTCGGTCAATTGTTGGCAGTGAAAATTATCCTAAAAGAAGTCGTACCAGGGAACACGAAGGTCGTGATCTCTTGCCATATTTATTATGCTCGATATTTCCCATTTTCTCTCATACAGAATGCACATATCCCGATACTTTCGCTTTCCAGTTGCTACCCGAGGCTGAAAGTTGAGTAAAAGGAGAACATGCCATAGTAATTAGCCCTAGGAAAGTCGGGTCAATTTGCTGTCTCTCGGTTTCTCGGTTTTTCGGCATCTTGCACTGGATCGGGTAAATTCTACTGGATTAGTACTAGCGCTCATTGTTTACTGGGAAATTTTCGGCAACTCGGTAACTTGAAAACAGAGGCGTTCCCCGAAGACCTCGATCGTACTAAGTCTTCCTACTCACTCGGGTGCTTTTCATTTTCGGAACACTCTCTCTCATATTTGAAATTTGCCGAGCATGAAATGATGAGTTTATGCAATAATGGATCTACAGGCTAACGACAGGAGCGGCGCTCGGATTAACCCCACTTCTACGGTGTCCCATGGCCAAACCAAACGTCGGGCGACCATTGCCTGTAGGCACTGCAGTATGCGGAAAGTACGATGTGATGTTGTAACGTCAGGATTGCCATGCGGGAATTGCACACGCGACGATTTTTTGTGCGAGGTGATTCCTCGTAGAAAACGCAGGTATGCACGTACCGGGCGCCTTTGAGGACACTACTTGAGGAAACTCTTACATGAGACTACAACAGGGGGCGGCAAAGGACCGCCGCTTCACAGGCGAGACTGAACCCTTCCATCCAGGAAAGCTTCAGGCCCGTTCACGATTCTCAGCACGGGGCTCTTGTCGCCCAGAATGTGAATTGTTCATTACACGATGTTCCTGAGAATCCTACTGCGGCATCGCGATACTCAACGCCGAATGAAATCTCAATCTCAGAAGATACGGTCCCAAATACGGAAAGTCTATCTGATGAAGGAGAGAATAAAGATGCCTATGTTCAGGTTCTTGATGCCTCTCCTCGGTCTCCTGAGGAGAAGCTCTCGTCCTTGTTTTATTGTGGTAAGACATGATAGTCTCCGTGCACCGTGTCCACATATTGACGATTCAGGCGGCGGACAAGGTCTGAACGGGTTCATGTTCGACTTTAACGATGGCGGAGATGTTCGACGTGACACACATTACTTGCTTCCGCACCCGACCAGCAGCGAGATGTCGCCTCAGCAAGAAGCCTTTTTAAAAAGCACTGGTGCTTATCAATTGCCAGCTGAAGATATATGCAGTTCCTTGCTTCGATGCTACTTTCGCAACGTTCATCAACTGCTGCCCATCATTGACGCTCAGATGCTCCTGCAAAGATATCACCAGAACGGATGCGGAAGTATCAGTTTACTGCTCCTCTGGAGTATTTTTTTCGCAAGTTCAAATGTAAGGTTAAAAATATACTCCTGAGAGTCTCCGCACTAACCTTATCTAGTTTGTGGAGTCTGAACTATTGCAGAGCGCTATGTTTCAAACTAGGAAAGCTATGAAGCGAAAGTTTTACAGCCACGCAAAGGTTCGTGTTTCCTGTCTCGAGCTTTTCTTTTCGATTCTCCTGCTGACATTTCGTGAAGGCTTTGTACGACTGTGATCACGAGAAGGACAAAATCACTCTAATTCAGTCTGTGATTTTGATGGGGCTATGGTATAGTGATGCGGAGGACCGGAGCGGTGCCTGGCATTGGATTGGTATAGCCATCAGTCTCAGCCAAAGTATTGGCCTCCACCGTCGCCTTCGACTGGCGAATTCATGCTCTCCGTTATCCAAGCGACGGGAGAGTATCTATCGCCGAATATGGTGGAGTTGCTTTGTTCGAGATCGGTGGCTTTCGCTGGCCAAGGGCCGGCCCATGAGGATCAATATCACGGATTGTGACGTGGAAGAACCGAGCGCGAACGACGTGGCAGAGGAACTGGAAGCCATGAGACCAGAGACTCGCTCCGAATATATTCCCTACGACCCTAGTGCCCTAGCTCATCTCTGGTTGAGACTTATCAAAATCAGCTCGGCTCTTGGCTTAGTTCTTCAAACTCACTACAAGGTGAGCGGGCCGAGGCCTGAAGTTGCTGATGTCCAAAAATGCGAACAGGAGATAGCCGCGTGCTATCAAAGTTTTGATACAATTGAACGATCCGATCGCATGATGCGGCTATTTATCCTTCAGCTGCAATTATTCTATGAGTTCGCTCTCAAGCCTCCTAAGATGAAACTTGGATATATGCTGATTATTACAGAGCAACCGTTATTGTGCTGTACCGACCCTATATTGCGAAAGGGCCAGCTCACGCGGAAGTAGCTGTGGAAGAGTCGTGGAAGATAAGGTCACTCGACAAGACGCGATCAGCAGCTGCGAACACCAGCCGGATACTTGAGAGTCTAATTGAAATGGACCTCGTGAAAGATATGAAGTCAATGGCGTTGGTAGACCCTTTTTTTTATTACCGTTGTTGGGCCAAAAGAGTTGACAAGCACCAGCATAACCTCCTTGATACCGGCCATGCAGATCCACCTCCTAGATTGCCGGTCATCCAACGCTCTAGTACGACGTTTTGCAGGTCAAAAGCTGGAACTCTGCATGATGGTCATGTCGCAGTTACGTCTTACATATTGGGGCGCCGACTTCATGTTCAGACTGTTCCAGAGGGCACAGGCCAAGGTTGCTGAAGAATTCGAGAAACCGCGTCAATCTCGCCATAGGCCTGGCTTGGCAATAGGTCAAGAAGCGACCCCATCCCGTGGGACTCAGACGCTCGAGCCACCTTTGGAGTTTCTACGTACTCCATCAAGTCGTCAATCGCCTTCCGCAAGTGCTCCCAACCTCTCTGGCGCTGCCGAGGATATGTCAAACTTGAACAGCATGCATTTTGAGGGGAATACATATAGTCATCATGATGAAAATGACGCTTCAATTGAGTGGCTTTTGAGCAGGGAGGATTTCACCGGCCTGTTTCTTAACATGTTTTAATATCGGGTCAAAGGAAGAAAATAGAGAGGTGTCTCTCCTAGCTATATAAATAGGTTGCGCCCGAAAGACTTTTTAATGGGCTTTTCATAGTTGAAAATACACGGGACCCGCCGAAAATGGCCCCGGCCTATTGCCACATTTCATTTGCTGTCATATGCTATCCTTCGCTCAAAATCCAAGATCCAACCCGAAAGATTAATGAGTCAAACAACATCAATGATGTGAAATGTCGGGCTTGCTTTCTTCTCAAGCACCGACCTCGCTCAGATTGATTTCCACCTGCAATGGTTGGCCGGGGTTTTTCAACAGTCGTTGGCTTCCCACGAATACTTTGTTTGTCAAATGCTTCCATTTGGAATTTCCGGTCTGTTTGACATGTTAGCCATGGTTCTGCTTAACCAGCAGATGAGCCCGACCTCGAATGTTCCAGTAAGAACTATAGAAGACACCGCATTAGTGAATTTATACAAGGAAGGTTTAGGCGTGAAACTCGCTCACAAGAACTTCCCCAATCTGTGCCCGTGGTGTCAGGGTCCCCCCTCATGACGGCGGCGGTATTTTCATTTGCGTCGATGAAACCTTGAAATTGAAAATATACCAGCTGCCCAATTCTCTCGTCAGCGTTTGCTTGACTGGCCTGTCAGCCGGAATGACACAAGCGCATACCTCTCCCTCGGTCGGTCTTCAAACAAGTAGAAACATCAGCTGACATTCATAGAAATATTTGGAAATTCATACCTGATCACCGATCGAAAATCCAATTTCACTCCGTGAGCTGTCTTGTAAAAGACATCGGCGCCGTTCGCCACCTCGCCTTCGAGCGTTTCTAAGCCATAGCCCGTCACACTTTGGAGTGTTCCATGTTCAATTGGACCAACCGCCATTCCGGTTAGAGGTGATATTTCACCTATTTATTTATGCCTTAGTATATTTCGAGTAGGTAACTTTGCAGCGTGGAACAACGCCTTGCGCTCACCCATGATGAGTTGCGGTGCGGTTTGCATCTGTATGGGTGTGAGTGAGCAGGGAACACGGATATGATCCAAAGTCTTGCGGATTTAAGGGTTTGCTCACTCGCAGCTTGAATGCAGGCTTTAAGCTGGCAAATTCGGACATTTTTTCGATGCTCTGGATTGAGAGTTCCCTGGATGATTTGCGAGTTCGGTCAAGAAATGACTTAGTTTCAGAAAGTTGACGACCTCTCAATCTATTTTACTTCAAAATCGACTGGCCACCTTTTATATTATCACAATGATCAATCAAGCTGATGGGAATCCTACTCGCATGAGGTCCGTTTCCGAAAATTAGCCGACTGAACAACCTAAACTCCCGACCTGGAACTTGCACTTTTTGCGGAAACCAGCGAAACCAAACTTTACCGCGAAACGTCTCGGTTTGTTCAGCTGAGGCTTCTATACAGTGATGTTCGGGTCGGCCGTGACTGCATATTTGCAGCCGTCGGTCATGATATGGTTCAAGAAGAGCCAGCCATCAGATATCTTCCATCGTAGTAGCACACTTGATGCTGCGCAGCTAACTTGAAGACCGCTGCGACAAGTAGACTCAGTGATATCTGTTGAGCAATGATACCTCATTAGACATTATCTCAACAATACTCTTTGTTGTGAAGAGGTATCTAGGCAGATGTCAACTTGTCAAGTGATCACAGGTACGATCGCGAGAAGGCCAGGCTCTTACCCCAGATCACATGACACCCTTCTCTCTTCTCTCTCTTCTCTCCTCACAACACTTGGTTCCTCTTCATTTCTTTCTCTTATGGCGATCTCGACGTCAGCGAACAGCCTAGACTATGTTCATCACTGTGTCATGATGATGATGTTTCCATCGAAGCTGTCGAGTCTCGAACAACGAAGGCGAAGGATTCTTTCTTCAACGTTCGTCGATCGTACCAGAAATTTCAGTATGACATCATTGTTTACTTTTCAGGTCCAAGGTCGTTCGTGTTGTCGTCGACTCCCTATATATATATATATAAGGACTCCTTGCGATAGCTATACTTAGCTGCTGCTGTCGAAGAAGTCGAGACTAGATAAGCATCGTCTCTGGAAAGGTTCTGTTCCCGACTCAAAGTTTTTGGTTGAGTAGGTCGTGATTACCTCGCCGCTGCCATCTAAGCTATACCCTCCTTACAATTACTTTTCCTACCTACGGAGTACCTTGAAATGCAATCCGTTTTTCAGTATCGTCATTTGAAGCGACACGTTGAGCAACATTTAGACCTGGGCAAGCGAAAAGCCGCTGCTTTGGGACACAACCCAACTGCTGGTCCTGAGCAGTATGACTCCAACGGCTGGCAAGCAGACGGAGTTTTCGGCGGACAACGATATCATGATGAGGAGGAGAGCATTACCGGTGAATACTACGATCACGACGGCGACGAACCCCCAGAGCTGCATGTCGCCCCGATCGGCCAAGACCTCGGTGTTCACATCCGCCAGCGAACTACGGGAGAGGGTGGCGATGGGACCGAGAAAGTCTTTGTCGTTTACTACATGGGCAAGGATGACGAAACGGATGCGCATTCCTGGTCATATCGAAGGCGGATGATGGCGACAACTATTATATCCGTCATTTCTGGTGTAGTCGGATTTGCTTCCGCAATCGACTCCGCCGCCCTAACCCAGGCCATGGAGGAATTTAAGGTTGGCGAAGTGGTTGGATCTTTGACAACGGGTGAGTTTCCTAGATTTTACCTACGTATGACGTTGCCGTGGACGAAGCTAACGAATATTTTTGTTATCTCTCAGCAAGCTACCTGATCGGATTTGGCTTTGGCTCTTTATTCGCGGGCCCGGTCTCAGAAACCATGGGGAGAAACCCAGTATACATCGTGACCCTAACCATCTTCATGGTTTGGACCATGGCAGCCGCTCTAGCCCCCAATATTGAGGCGCAAGTGATCTTTCGCTTCTTAGCGGGGTTTTTCGGCTCGACGCCGTTGGTGTGTGCGGGTGGTTCGATGGCGGATATGTGGTCTCCCCTGGAGCTTGTCTACACCTTCCCGATTTTCGCCATTTCCTCGTTCCTAGGCCCCGCCCTAGGCCCCGTAGTCGGGGGATATATTGGGCAAAGCCCCCATATCAGCTGGCGCTGGGTGGAATGGGTAACACTCATTATATCTGGACTTACTCTTGTGGCAGTTGTCGTCCTGCTTCCAGAGAGCTACAGCCCCGTCATGCTTAAATGGAAAGCCCAACATTTAAGGTCCTTGACCGGCGATGAAAGATACCAATCCAAGATGGAAATCGACAACTCCACATTTACATCCATGCTCACTAAATCTCTCGGGCGTCCTTTTATCCTCACCTGCACCGAACTCATTATTATGCTCGTTGCACTCTATCTCACGGTCATATACGTCATTCTTTTCACCTTTCTCAACGGTTACACTTTCATTTTTACCGACGTCTACGGCTTCAGCGAGGGCCTCACGGGAGTCAGTTTTCTCGGAATTGCCATCGGCATCCTCATAGCCGGCCTCTTTGTCCCCCTGGTTTACCGCTTATACGAAGGCGACCTCTCCCAGGCTCAAGAAAGCGGCTTCACCAGCACAGCACCGGAATCGCACCTTTACTTTGCCCTCTTCACAGCCCCGGCGATCCCCATCTCCCTCTTCTGGATGGGCTGGACGACCAACCCGTCAATCTCACCGTGGTCACCACTCATCGCCTCCGTCTTCTTCGGATATGGTACCATCGGTGTCTTCATCAGCTGCTACCAATACATCATCGCAAGCTATGATATCCACTCTGCGAGCGCGTTGACGAGTATCACGTTTATTCGATATGTGGTTGCAGGCGCGTTGGTCGAGGCAGCAGTACCGTTCTATTCAGCCCTTGGGGTCCATTGGACGTTGACGATTTTGGGGGTTATTAGCGCGTTGTTGGTTCCGGTGCCGTTTGCGTTCTACACGTATGGCTCAACGATTCGAAGTAAAAGTAAGTATGCCTTTGCCTGATCTGGTTCAGACCATCGCTGGGTGGCAAAGGCGAGAAAAATTGGGAACAGGAGTTTTACTGCGTCATTTCATTTTAACGAACTCAATGTAAGATAGACCTGTTTTATGTTCTCTTTCATATACGAAGTTGTTATGCATAGACAATAGAGAGATAGGGGAAACTGAGAAAATTGAAAAAATTGAAAAATACCAAACAATAAACCACCGCCTATGAAACTACCAACATCCTTTACGTGGTTATTCTTAGCAATATACCACCATGAGCCTTATTCAGTTGTGGGTGTAGATTCTGAGGATGGTAGAGAAGAAGCGCGTCGAGACTCCGGCACATTCATCCCAGGTCAATCGAACCCCTGTCACGTGATATTTTGTCTTGGCCCTTCTTCAGCCATCTTCAAGTCTCGACATCCCCCAACTTTTTGGTGACAGCAGGCCATCTTTCTACTAAAGTTATATTCTCCTTCCACAACTTACCTTTGTTGTAAGTTGGATAGAATATGATTCGGCATCTGATACGTACTGTCAAATCATACCCACGTCTATTTTTGTTCGTGGTCTTCGCATTTTTTCTCGAGACTCTCTTACATCGTCGCAGTTACAGCGTAACCAGGCCATCGAAACCTCTAGATCCCCCATTTCAAACCCAATGTCAGGAGCCAGACGTGACCGCCCCAAGGGCAAATGCGGCAATTGTTATGCTAGCCCAAAACAGAGACGTCGAAGAGGCTGTTGAGTCACTCAGATCCTTCGAAAGGCGTTTCAATCGCTGGTTTCATTATCCCATCGTCTTTATAAATGACGAACCTTGGACAGATGAATTTGTCGAGGAGGTCTCCGCAGTTGCTAGTGGGGATGTCATATTCGACGTCGTTCCTCAACAGAAATGGGGGTTTCCGGAGTGGATGGACAAGGAGGATGTCCGCGCTCATTTAGCCACCCAGGGGTCGACAGACGTCCTTCACGCCGGGAAGGAGAGCTATCACCACATGTGCCGATTTTACTCTGGGTATATTTGCAACCAACGATTTATTCGATATGTCTATGAACTAAGCTAATTTGTACCATAGAACCTTCTACGATCTGGAGAAGCTAAAACCATTTAAATGGTTCTGGCGCATAGAGCCTGGGATCAAGTATACTTGTTCCATCACCTACGACCCCTTTGTGGAAATGGAGCGGAATGGTAAACGTTTCGGGTACACCATCGCTCTCTGGGAAGTGGGCTCAACAGCGCCTGGGTTGTTTCGTATCGTTAGCGATTACAAAAAGTCACGGCAGATTAAATCGACCGAACTCTGGAAATCAATGATCGATGCTTCCTGGGTTCCATACCCATTCCGAAGTTTTATGAGCTTCCTATCTCACCGTGACGCTTCAGGCGATGCATGGAACTTTTGCCACTATTGGAACAATTTTGAAATAGCCGACTTGGACTTTTTTCGAAGCAAAGAATACCGGGAATTCTTTGAATATTTGGACAGAACAGGGGGGTTCTATTATGAGCGAGTAAGTGACACTTTTAATACAACTTTTTCTTCACACTCCTTCCTTAGCTCTATGGTTTCTTCAACACCGGCAACACAGTGGAGAGTGTAGAGTAATATAAGTAGTGGTATGCAATTTATTTGAATCGCAGACTGACAAAAGTGTAGTGGGGTGACGCATCTATTCATTCGCTTGCTGCCGCCCTCTTCCTCAAACCCGAGGAAGTTCATTATTTCGAAGATTTCGGATACACACATCCACCGTTCTGGACGTGCCCCGCCAACGCTCTGGATGGGCAGCTCCCGGAATCAAAAGCACTCGGGAAGCTGAACCTAAACCCCGACACCGAGGGGCGGGAAGGCGGTATCGGCTGCCGCTGCAGGTGCCCAACAAAGAAGAAGCCAAACAATTACAATGACATGTGCACAGATAAGCTCATTGAGTGGAGTCACCCAAAGAAATGAAACGGCAACGAAGGGACTATCTTCATCCCCGCACTTAATGGACTACCGATTCTCTGTAGTGCAGCTTTGCTATACCTTTTCCAACCCTCCACCCATCGAGTGCACGTCACCAAACAACATCGTGATGGAGTACCCGAATTTACTCCTAGCCCAGGAAGTCTACGGTTAGACTGCCCTTATTTCGCCCTCAAAGGCCAAGATTTCCGTTCCCGTTTTATTACAACATCAATTTTCGGCTCATCTCTGGCAGTTGGAAAGACACAATTAGATGGCGTTTATGAGAGCTCAAGGCGAAGAAAAGGCGTACGTACATAAGACGGCAATTTTATGACTGAAGAGATAGATGGAAATCAGTCATATTTAATTTACAAATTTTAACTGCTGCCCATTCGTTGACCGCGTGAATATTATCATGAACCCAGACTTTGAAGTAGGCCAGATCCTTCATCACTAATTTATATCCAACTATGTTTCCCAGTCTCTACCACCGTGACCTCATCTCCAACACTCAGCATGAAGTCTGAATGGTGCCGTTAGTATTGTATACCCTGTCGGTAAAGTTGAATTTAAAAGCAAGTAAACGGAGAAGTCCTTACTTTGAGATGACGGAACCATTTGCATTCCGAGGCACGCTTTTTTCGGATCCCCTTCATCAATACATCGAAAGCTTCTCATGGTCTTGTCTGGCTCTGAGCCGTGGCGTTCCCCTGAGTCGGGATCTACGTTTGGAAGTCGACATCTCGTAGTTCGAGCTGAAGCGAAAATATCAACCCCATTAATGCGTATTCTCTTCCACCCATCTTCTTCGTACGGACCAGGTCCCTGGACGACGATATTCGGGCGGAACCTTCTCACCGTGAGCTGCGGGATAGTGTATGCAGTCCTCTTTCCAAGGTCCCGCACGCTAGCTAAATTCAGGAGATGTACAGGGTAGGTGTCTGCAAACCCCGTAACCGGCTGGTAACCAACTTCGTCTTTCCGAGGGGCACAGCGAAAGATCTCCCGGTAGCGTTCAGGATCTATTCGAAACATCGTTAACGGATTCTTCGCTCCGATATGCTGCTTGAATTCATGCGGTAGGTGGACTCCTAGGTCAATCGCGACGGGGAAGTCTTTAAACAGCCGCATTTCGGTCCTGGGATAGCTGTCTTTTTCGGGAGGGCACAACGGTACTTTGAAAGAACCTTCCGGGTTGTACAACCCAAGGATGAAGCCCACAGCCGCTACCAATCCACGAATCCCCTCTGGTTTCGGCTTTGGGTATCGGACAACCAGAACGCCGCCCCAACTGACCTCCTCCAGGTCTGGGGAATAAGTTGGGGATTCCGGGTCGACAACCCATATCTCTGGCTGGACCTGGGTCAAGGTGTTGTTATATTTTCCCTCCCGCAGCGTCCTAAAGACCCATCTCGGAGCACTCTCTGCTTCCGTGGCGCCCGCTTTCACACTCGTCGGAGTAATATATTCTGCCAAACAGTACTGTCGGTCGTAATCAAGCCCCGTGCCCACCACATTGGTAGTGTCCAATTCCACTCCTCTACAGCTCTTAATCGGATATGTAGTTAGAGCCTTAATTCGCCAACGGGGCATGCCATCTTCGTCCTTTCCGGGTTCTACCCGCTCATTGTAGCGCGTGTCATGTTCATCCACCAGATTACTGCCATTCTGAACGCCCAATCTTCGACATCCTCTGGGCTTCTGTGCCTCTGCTTGGCGATATGACTGTTTGCGAGAAGCATACAGGATAATTGGAATCAAACAGACAATGTTGATAAATGTTGTAGATGTTACAACCGAATATAGCCACGGCATGAGCTCTCTGCCGAGCACCGCCATTTCCGCAACGAAATGGACAGCAATCTGTAATAGAAAGACATCCAATGATTAAGAAATTATAGAGAGATCAGTCCCTATATATTCTAACGCCCAACTAAGAATAAAAACACTTGTTGTTCGTCGATATAAAAAAGTCGGAAAAGATGAAGAATTGAAGAGGCGGAGAGGCGGAACTCAAGGCACAAACAAACTCTCGGTTCCACATTCCAAATCAAGCGTTCCGCCCTTTGTCATTGCTCTCTCTGCCAACTGCTCGACAACCCGCTTGAACATCCAAGAGGTTCGACAAGAAATATATACGAACCTCAATGACTCAGATACTCCATCTTTATTGAATCTAAGTTGGAGCCGTCATGTCAGTGAACTGCTTTCGGGTGCTTTCATTGCGTTGGTTTCTACGAGAATGAGCAACCCAGAGCTGGAAAGCTCGGGGTTTTCGACCCCCTTGTCGCGTAAGTCTTCGTGAATAACATGTATAGGAGAACTGCTCTCAGCTTCTACCTGTGAAAAGCGAAGTTCCATTGTTCTATATTCTTCTCTTTTCATATCCTTGCTCTTCGCTAATCTGACTCTTCAGATCGACTCCCCACCGTCTCCGCCGCCCAGGCTCTTCGGTGGTCTACTGCCAACAAGGCGATCTCCACGGGTCTTGAACGGCTAGATGAGGCCCTTACCCCAAAAGTGGTACCCGGACAAGATCAACCCTCAAAGGGCATATCACGGGGTCATGTCACCGAATTATTCGGGGCCCCCGGCGCTGGGAAAACCACGTTGGCGTCAGTATAGCATTTCCTCGTATGCGTAGTTACCGTTGGGCCTTCGTCTAACCTGAGCGGTTGATAGGATGAACGTAGCCGCAAACGCTTTAAAGGGTAGCGGACGTGTTCATTGGATTGGTTGGTGTTTTGCACTATTAATTCAATCTATCTTCTATTAATATGATATACAGACACTGGCCCACCCATCGTAGGGCCACGATTTAAAGAAATTCTATTAAACTCGACGCCCAAACCCGGCCAAAATGAGTCTTCGTCTACTTCCGCTGCTGGAAAATCTCCAGATGAACTCCTGGAATCATTTTCATACCTCCGGGCTGGATCCATCCCACACCTACTCTCATTGTTGCTACATCCCCCGCCAGGATTCCTCAGTGAAGGAACAACTCTACTTGTAATTGACTGCATGACCATTCTCTTCAACTCCGCGTATCCCCCAACTGCAACTCGCGCCAAGAACACGCCCAATGGACTTCAACGAGGAAGTTGGAAAGACAGACGGTTGTGGCAGTCCAGCCGAAAATGGTCTATTGCAGAGGACATCATCACTAGACTCGCCGGGCTAGCAGCTTCACGAAACATCGCCGTCCTGCTTACCAGCCATGCAACCAGCACCGCTCATAATGGGCAGAAGTTATCCTTGCGACCAGCAATGTCCGGCACCGTTTGGGATCCGTGTGTGCATTTTCGCATCGCTTTGTATCGGAGCTGGCTACCCGTAGACTCCCAGGACAAGCCTGAGACGACACGCTTGTGGGTCACAGGATTCGCTGAAGTGTTGAAGGCCACGGGAAATACTATCAATGCAGATCCCGTTCCCTTTGTCATCGAATCTGTATGTTCTTTATGTTTCTCCTTATCCTGTCGCGGAGAGAAATACTAGGACCTTGCAAAGGAAAGCGGCTAACTTACAATCAGGCTGGGCCGAAAGGCCTACAGAGGTCTCCCACGGCAGCAAAATATACCGGGCGAGGTGTCTTGCACTCACAACGCAAACGGAAGATTGACATGATTGCTGGCGAGTATCAAGATCAGGTGAACGACGAGTATGGCTGGTCTGAGAATGACGATGCTCTCATAGACACGCTCGCCAGACCCTACGATGAGGAACAGGGTCTTCTTTGACGACGATTCGAGAGGATACAGGACCTATCAGCAGCGGCTAATGCCGGAGAATGTAAGCGGAGTCTATCAGCCACGGTTCATCGACTGTGACAATTGCTCCAAGTCTCACGGACGCTGCAGCTGAGATGGGCGATAAAAAATTTCTGATTGAAAAGAAGGTCTGCTTCTAGGCCTCATAACGAAATAGCTATGACATAATGACAGTACTTTATCACAAGCAAATCGTCCTATCTCAGTATTAGCTGCGTGACGTAGCGTAGTTTCTAATATCAAATGCTACGTACAGCCAAAGAACTCTAGAGAGCTCTACGCAAATGCAGCATGTGCTTGAGTAGACCGTGATAAAACATTCTCATGGTGGTGCCACCCATTCCTGCTTTTCAGCATGGCATGATACCCAACAACCCCTGGTATACTCGCGGACGACTTTCCGGCCCTTTTCCGGGAGAGGAAGATAACCTTGAAACAAGACTTTACTCCCGATATCCTCACGAATGCAATTAGGACGGCATGTGCTTGGGCATGTTTCTGTTCGTTAACCTTCGTGTTGCCTTCGGGTGGGCATGGCATAACTTTAGAGAGATTTGGCATCGCTCTTGTTCTTGTGAGCATGTGAAGATATGGTAGCTTGCTTCTCCTCGCTCTCCCAGATCCCTTTCAACGGCATTCAAACTCGTATAGGCGCTCGGCGTTCCCTTCTCGACCATGGCATTCGCATCAAGGCCATCCAAGTAGGTATCTGAGGGATATGCGCCCATTTCCGTACGGAATAGGTTGGGCGATCCGGTGAACAAGGTCTACAACATGTAGAAAATCAAGATATTTGAGACTTTATGCACACTCCGTAGCATAGCAGGCCTCCGCAACCTCATCAGGCATATATGAAACCAGTTGAACGCCACATCATTTTCAAGAAGGAAAAATGCTGGCATCGTCCCTGCCGACTTTGGGAAGGCGAAAAGGTATGATCAAGGCAGCATCACCCCAGTTGCATGTTGCAGGTTACACATCAACTGTTTGCATGAAGGTTCATTCATTTCAAATGTAGTCTTGGATAAATCCCAGACCTGCATAGCCTGTTGGCCAACCTCCTTCGGCGAAGAAGTCATTTCAGGGTACCCTTCGACAGATAGAAGCAGTTCTTCCATCCGGGGATGGGGGGTGGAAGATGGAAACGAGGAGAGAGAAGGAAAATTGCTCCGTGTCGACAGTTAACTCGACAGTAAAAATAGAAGAAGCATGATAGAGTTGAGCAGGGAGAGACGAGAAACAACATCAACATACCATACCCAGTATACTCCCTTGGTACAATACAAAGACACCGTATATGCAGACGTTCTCGAGGAAATTAATCCGGAGCGGTTTCTCGTCGGGGAAAATACCGGCGCGGGCGACCAGGGAAAACCCTTGCTGTCGCTCATCGGAGAGCGCGAAGAAGAAGTTTAAATCCGTTCTAGAAAAGCTTGCTATGACAAGGGAAAGCTATAATCGCATAACAAGTTTATGAAATGCTGAGCTTCATAGAGCCAAACATTCCTCCTCGTGCTTGCATGTGAAGAGGTCTCACGAAATCAGAAGCTCCCATTTCTTCATACCAACAGCTGAAGGAAATCGGAACACGTGCTGATGCGGTAGGGTCGTGCTTACCAAGGTGAGTGCGATGGATTTGCCCCTGAATTGAAGCTGAAGCTATCTCTCTCACATGTAAAAAATGAGGAAGCCAGAAAAAGGTTGTGAAGAATCCAAGTCTATCAGAGCCAAAATGAATTGAATTTTATCTCCCGCTAGCCAGGTAATCGTTAAGCGCCTAAAAAGGGAATGATAGCAAAAAGGAGAAGTCCACCGTCATCAAATATTTCACTTCGAAAGGGATCCAGTGTTTATTAGGAGGGGAGAAGATGAGAGAAGAGTGTCGCGGGGCAAAATGTGTAGAGAATAAAATATATGTTGTATGAAAGAAAAAAAAGCAAGGGAAACACAAACTATCCATAGTCTCTCCCGCGTTGCCGTCCGTCTATTGTATTTGTTAAGCATTTGACTCCAAACCGATATGCATTGCCTCCAAAGTTCATTCTGCCTCCCAAAAGGAAAAAGAGCTAAATAAGAAAAAAAGGGTCATAAAAAAAGAAGTTGAAGTAGTAATGGTAAATCGTCCACCAAGGTTGGACGCAAGAAGGGGAAAATTAGAACTGAAACCGCCAACTTTTTTGCTTTGTGAAATACTTTTTTGTAACCGAGTGGAAGAGAACTGGGGGATGTCCTCTCCGCGAATAGTCTTTTTTTTTTTAATGATTTTTTCCCGGTGTTTTCTGTTGTTCGTTGAATCCTTTCAGATTCGGTCATTCCCCGTTCCCCCAGCACGGGGATTGAGCCTAATACCGCTCGCCCAAGTCCGCGCCAGCGATTGAACCGTTGGCCGACGAAGATCCGGACGAAAAGCCACTGCCTGGATTCAGCATGTCCTGGACGGCAACTTTGGGAACCTGAGGCACCGGGAGCTTGCGCTGAGATCCATCGGTCCGCGACATAATGTCACTGATGCTCGGGCCCATGTGTTGTAGATTACCGTTGTACTGGTTGGGACCATCGGCCTGGGGTTCCATCGGGGCAAGCGCAGGAGTGTGCTGCAGGGAGAGGTGTCGGATCGATGGCAGATGGAGGTCACTGGCTCCCAATGGTCGTAATCGAGGAGAGTGGGCGGGAGTGGCGAGTGGAGTATGATCAGGTGTTGGGGACAGCGAGTCGTGGGAAAACGTAGGCGAGGACGGAGCGGTGGAATTAGGAGAATTCGGCCTCGACCGTTTGACCCGATGACTGTATCCGTCGTCGTCCTCGTGTGAATGTGACCGTGACATCGAGTGGGAAATCGCGTATGCCGATAATGATGGTAGACGTCCGGCGCTGTGGTAGTGATGCGAGCGGGTGGGAGGTGTGTTCAGCATTTGATTTTGAGGCGATGTGCGAGCGCTTCCATGATGGTGGTGGTAGGGAGGTTGTTCTTCCCGTTCGACCTGAGATGCCGCGGTTGCGAGGAGGTTGATGTCCATGCCATTTGTTGACGATCGGTCCCCGGCGGTTCTCCCGTACGGACCCAAGCCCGACGGCATGTGAGAGGCGTAATTGGCAAAGGATTGCGGCGGAGAGACATTGGGAGATCCGACTTGGGAGACGGGTGCCGATCGGGTGATGGGTTTGCTGGGAGGAGGCATCATCGACGAGGAATTGGAATTCGTCGAGGCCGGACTCTCCTGTGAGGTTCCAGCAGCGGCAGCGGCAGCAGCGATGTGCTGAGCCTTGTTACTTCTTCTGGAGTTCGGGTTGTTATGTATGCGGGAGTGACGGGTCAACTCATCGGAGCGACTGAAGCGTTTCGTGCATCCGGGGTATTGGCACGCATGTGGTTTCTCTCCGGTGTGCGTACGGATATGTCGAGTCTGATGTTCCAGGCGGTGGAAGGCACGTTCGCAGAGAGGACATTTGTAGGGACGAGGGAGATCCTGACGGACCTCCTCGTTGGCGGGTCGAGTCCCCTTCATGAGGGGCGGTAACAGGCTGACAGACGAAGCAGCCATCGGTGCTTCGGGCTCGGAGACGTGGAGGACGGGAGGTGAGGAATCAGTAGTCGACGTTGACGATGAATGCGGGTTCAGCAGGTTGGAGAAGTCCACTGCAGAAGCTGGGTGTGGTGGTGGCATTCGTTGGTGGTTGAATGGTGGTGGTGAGGTTGAGTGTTGGTGGAGGTGGTTGAAAGGGGAGGAGGATAGGATGAAGGTGGTGGAAAACAATGGGGGATGGAGAAGGTTATGAAGGGTTTCCTCTCTTGTGATTTTCTTTTCTTTTTCTCTTCTTTTTGATCAGAGGGAAGTGGTATGTGGAACGGAAGAGTGTGCACTGTGTACTCGGACCCCAGTTCGAGATAGGCAGGACAAGGCTTCGATCGCCAACCGGGATCGATCAAGGAGAGAGAGAGAGAGAGCGGGGGGTGGAAGATAGATGAGGAACGCAAAGGCGGGAAACGAAGGGAGATATCCGATGAGAGAGAGAGAGAGATGCGATGAAAGGAAGATGATGATGGATGTATCGTGATGTCTATCTCTCTGTCTCACTGTCTGTCACGGTGTTGTTGTTGTTGTTGAGAAGAAAGAAGAGAGAGAGAGAGAGAAAAAGGTGAGGTGGAATGGATTTATGCTCAATTTGGCGTGTGACTAGAACTTCCTTTTTTTTTTTTTTTTCTTTCTCCCGTGGGGCTGATTTGGAGAGAGTATTGTATGTTCTGTATGTATCGTATGGAGGTGGTACAGGTGTATCGTAACTGCCAAACCTGTACTGTACAAGACCGTCGAGTATGATCTGGGGAACGTGAAAAAAACGTGGGTTGCTGATGATGATGATGAGAAGAAAGAAGACGGCACAGTCTATATATACGTTGTCGGATCCCCGGAGATAGAAAAGATAAGACTGGTTTCTCAAAAGAGCAACCCGTTCCCTTTCAGAAGTCATTTCTTTTCTTTTTTATCTACTCTCTACGATTATTTCTCCGTTCTTATCTGATCTCTTTTTCACTCTCTCTCGGTCGGTGATATTACCCTTCTTCTTCTTGCATCCTTGAACAGTGGCAACCTTCAAAGAAAGAAGTAAGAGATTTTTCATCTTCTCTCTCTCTGATGGCGAGTTCGATATCTTAGTCAGGAAGTGACCAGACCCAAGAGAGACTGTGGGGCAGAGAGTATCGAGTATCTCTTGGCCGGAAAGGGCCATGAGGAAGGGTTCAGGGTAAGGGCAAACCCACGGTCACGTTACAAGGAAGGTCGAGGGTTCGAGTGTGTTCCAAGACCAGGCAGTCCCCGTTTCCGTACCCGATACCTCCACCACCGAGGCCACTGCTGCAGGAACCCAGGTACCATGGACATCGGAACATGTCTGAGAGCAAGGAATCGAAATTCTATCTTTTTTAGGGTTTCAGGATCCGGAAAGTAAAGAAACGGGTCGATGGTGTGATCACGTCAAGATAGACAGACATCTGGCTTCATCTTGGCATCATCCATGTTTGCGTCAGAGAGAGTGAAATGTTGCTATCTTTTTTGTCTCCTTCGTAGTTTCTCCGAGAAGAAGTTTCTTTCCAGTCACGAGAGACAGTGATCTCGTATGTAAGTGACCAGATAACGGAAAGATGTGATGAAATAAAAAGCAAAGAGTCAAACATAAAAAGACGGGGAAGAAAGAGAAGAGGAAAAAAGATTTGGGGGTACACACACACTTCGCAGACGAAAATGCACCGGGATCTCTTCCGGGAGCCGGACACTGGACTGGACATGGTGGGGTGATTCTTCCTTGGTTTGATCCTATTGTATCATACATACATACACGTATCGATGACGATGTATCTCTCCTGTCTCTACTGTCTCTGCTGTCGTCGACCGCCTTCATCTGTACCTATCCGCTCACACGCAGGTAGACCGATCTGGAGAGAGCAGTAAGGAAACGATGGGAGTCGACCGAAGAAAGAGAAGAGACGCTGATGTCATCTATCTTTGTATTCAATCTCCCCATGATATCCCCAGACGTTTGAGTGCATTCCTGACACATCATCCCCACGGGCTTCTCTGACGTTGCGAACCGGGGAAATGGGCAAGCCACACCGGTCAAAGGCATAACATCACCCAAAGGCGTCAGCAGAAGAAGTGAGAACGGGGAACAGAGTAGTCCCATCCCCTGGATTCGCCTCTCGTCTGACATCTGTCCCGTCAATCCGTTCCCCCCAATCACTCTCCAGATCCCCGCCAAGCGAGAAGATCATGACTTTTTTTTTGACCGTAAGCCAAACAGAGAGGATGATATCCCGCCGTCGCTGTCGAGAGATGTGTTGGTGTCACCCGCTCCACACGATTTTCCGGACAGATCACACAGATCGCACTAACCCGTAACTTATCCTGTATGGATGAAGGCAAGCAAAAAAGAACACACTCCATGTTACACCAGTCAGGCAAGGGCCTACGTACAAGAGACCAGGCATCACCTTCCCTCTTCAAGAAAAGATAAGAGAGAAAGAGAAAGAAAGATATAAACCCAGGAGCATCGCACGTCCACCAACCATTGCTTCAGCTAACCTTCACCCATCCTATCTCTCCTTCTTCATGATTTCTCCGCCAAATTTCCCCCGCCCCAGATATCGCTTGCCAGATAGAGAGATCATCCCCGTGGGCGAGCGATGATAGGAGATAGGAGGGGTTCCGGCTTCAAATAGTTAAAAAAACATGCGGAGATGATCGGTTGTTCCCCGAATCAATCAATCATCCCAATCCGTCTTATCGCTCTCGCCCCTTTCTGGCTTTCCTTGACTCTTTTCTCATCTTCCGTTCTTTCCCCGATGATAATTATTTTCCGTCAAGAAGATCGTGTCCACGGAGATACCAACTCCAAGAATGACGAGACCAGTAGCGCCGCCGATCCAGTCCCCAAGGTCACAACCTTGGGCTGAGCTGAGACCAGTTTTTTCCCTTGAACCGCCGGGGATAGCGACAGAAAATCCTGACTCCCTGACTCCCTGTCTGAAACGATTGCCCATCCAATGCCAAGTCTCAGGAAGGGATCTCGGTTTCCAAGAATAGCTTCCCAGGTTCCCCCTTCCCTGACAGGGCGACCGCCCCCATGGCCGTTTACCCAGTCAGCGACTCAGATGTCAGCGCTCCAGACCGAAAGACCTCATTTCCTCTCACGATAGGCGACCTGGTTCTGAGATCTCATCTGTGACGGTGACTGTTGCTTTTATCCTATCCGCTCGCCATTCCTCCGGAGTGAGCCGCCGACCATCGACCGTTCTGCCTGATTCGGATATCCGGCGAAACTCCAACTGATTGATGTTATCCAATTTTTATCAATCGTTGAAATATTTGCCTCAAAAAACCAACGCCCGATGAAACTTTCTTTTTTTCTTTTTGGCTTCATAAAAATTTTCCAACCAAACGTGGGAGAGCGGGAGGATGTGATAGGTCGTAAACTGTCCCCAGATATTCAGAAAAAGGTAAAAGAGGCTATTTAATATTTAATATTCTCATATTTTAGCGAGAGGAAACCCGAGGATCAGATCTTCCGCCATCGCTCTCTCAGACTCTCACGCCGGCCGGGGAAATCTCCGTTATGTGGGATGTGAAAAAAGAAAGAAACAAGATTACATATGTACACACATACACACGTACACACCGGATACACCCAACACTCACACTATGGTATTGTGGTATGATACTCTCCCGAAAGTCAATCCATGATTACCTCAGCTATCAGATCTCGACTTCGCTGCCGATTTGATATGCCGCTGGTTGCCTTTTCATAGCTCTATTCGTTCACCGGAAGATCTCCATCGTAACCAGGTAATGATACCCTCGAACACACGCACTCGATGGAGTCCCGGGTGGAGTCGGAGTGGATAAAGGGGGAGAAAGAAAGAAAAAAAGAAGATGAAAAGAAGAAGTAAAAAATGAATAAAGCTGTGGTTCTCTCTCTCTCCAGCCGAGATAGAGTTGTATGGGGGTCGGTACACTTGAATACTCCATACTCCATACAGGCAGTGTATATACCGGTGGCAAACTGACAGACAAAGAAAGAAAGAACGAAAAAAAGCCGAGGGTTTTCCCCATATTCTTTTCTTAGCCAATCACAAAAGGATGTTGTATTCTTTTTTCTCAGTGGTGAAGACCAGCAAAGACTTCAAAAATACGACATGAACATCACGTCGGATTCCTTCTCTCCAAGAGTATCCTCAGGCAATTTCTCTGATAATGTAACTTCACTCGTTTTGAAGTGTTGGAGAGTCTGATTAGTGATCGGACAGGTATCCGACAGTTTGCGGAGATAACCCGGATCTCATTTCCCTTTTGTCGGAAGTTACCCCAGCCTTTGGTTGTCGGCTTTCTTTCTCCGCATACCTATACAACTTCTCTTCTTCTAGTAATTATTCACTTCAGTTCCGCACTGAGCACTTCCGCAGTCTGACAAATATCAGCATTGCAGTAGTGTGAAGTCGATCTGATCACCTCATCGGGAAAGGATGATGTTGTCACTTTCCCTCCTTCCTCTCTCTATATCTGAGACGACTCCTTCCCTTCCTTCCTCCCCCGCTTTGAACTGGTCAAGGCGGGAAGATGAAACGATGACTAAATAAGAATTAATGAACGACCGATCGACGTGGGATAAAATCCGGGGAAAGCAGGCCAGCGGGGAGAGAGAGTTCGTCGTCATCGTCATCACCAAAGGCCGCAGTCCACATTCCGCATTCCACATCGAGATATCCCGCTCTATACCCGTCGGTCAGTCGGGGTATTATCCGTAGCTAGAGGTTATCTCTATCCTACATCTTCCTTACTTCGACCGGAGAAGGAGGTTGTTTCAAGTTTTTTTTGCTATTTTTTATCTCCGTCTCTTTCTCCAACGGGTTCTCCGCACCTTCCCGGATCCCTTTCGTGCTGTATTAACCCGGGACCTGAAAGAAGAACCAGCTGGCGGATTCCGCTTTCATGGGTTTCGAGTTTTTCCCCGTCAAGTATAATATATCCCACATCCTCGCATCTCATCTATCTCTGCATCAGTCCCAGGATATGTACATATATTTCCGACGATAAAGTTTTCCTTGGGGGAAAGAAAGAACAAGAAGTCCCGCAACCAAGCGAGCGTAAGTAAGCAAGAACAACCAACAGAGGCCCAACCTTGCCGTTCGTATATTATAACCCAAAACCCTCACTCCTTCACCCGGGGTGTTCCCTCAGGTTCACAGAATACGCTGAGAGATATAATCTTCGTAGTAATCTTCAAACGCAGCCGATCGAGAGATAACCTTCAATAGTTGTTCTTCAAAAGAGCATATACATATGTATCTCCTTCATCCATGATCCTGATCTTCGCTTTTGTCCATCACGGTCTAGATGGGGAGAAGGCAGGCCGCGCAATCTCTCGATAGTTGCCGGATGTGTACTTCTACCAACAGATAGCTGTCAATAGAAAGACAAAAAAGACGCTTCAAAGAATTACTCCATCTAGAAACCCAGACCACCGAAGCATAACTGATGTCTTACTCATCACGAAGATGAAACCTGTTCATAAGATCGAAACACGTAACACCTTTTCGAGACGACGTTGGAACAAGGTACCAGGTACACTTTATTATTCAATAATGCTACGATGGCTTACCTTTGCCCTCGTCGTTGCAGCAGGCAAGAAGCAAGAGAGTGGGTTTTCCGTTCCCTCTGACATACCCTGGGCAGGCACCATGACCATGTTCCTGGTACTTTGGATCCACGTTCCTTGCCTTTTTTTCCTTTCCCCGGCGACAGCAAGCATAGTACATTTATTGAAGTTTGTTTGAACCCCGTTTGATCAGGACTGTATCTATGCAACTTGGCACACGGTGTGTATCTAGAATCCTCAAAAGAACCCTCCATGTGGTGTAACGACTTCCGTTTGTGGACCGAATCCGATGCGATGCGATGCATTTTTCCTTGTTTCGCTAAGTTGAAGACGAACCTGTTTGAAGTCTCAGGTCGAGAAAGAGAGAAGAAGGAAAAAAGCTGGGGGAAGCTAAAAAGCTGTGGAAACAGGCGACAGGCAACAGGGTCAGACCATGCTAAGGAAAAAGATAACAGCTGGAAAGGTTAATTAAGATGAGGGTGAGAATACTGTTGCTGTGTTGCTGCGATAGAAGGGTTATCGATAGAAGGGCTATTGATTCCAAGCAACACTGCCACCACCATCTCGAAGCCATGGCTGCTCACTATCGCGGAGTGACGGTCATCCTCCGGGGAAACTCCACGTCGGTTATCCATTCCACGAAGGAAGAATGACGGGTAATGAAGATAAGAGCCGGAGTAGAGATAGCAACGCCGGTCGGGTGAAAAAAGTCCGGCTGATTGTTTCATATCGCTCTTCTCTTATCGAGCTCGCTTCAATTCCCGCTGAAGACATTCTCTTGTCTCTCTTGTCTCTCGCAAAAGATGCATCTGAAGCAGCATCTCTCGCTTATCCCGGTCCCCCAAGCGACCACCATGATCCATGAACTCTCAACAGGCAGAAGATGGGAGTCTAGATGTTCGATTTCCAAGTTCACCTTTTGTTTCGTCTTTTCCTCGTCTTTCCTCGCCTTCTACAATCGTCATTGACGTCGTCATCATCAAGAGCAAAGGCAGCGATGAGGATATCAATGTGCACAATCACATGCTGAATGAGCAAAGAGGACAAATACCAGCAAAGATGAGTAGTCAGCAAAGAGAACCAGAGCGAGTTTAAAAAGGTCTAGCCCCCAATCGAAGACCAACCGGATCCGGATTAGTGTTTGGTTTGTTGGTGGGAAAGATAAGTTTGATAACAACAAAGTTTAAAATAAAAAGTGTGTGTGTCTCTCCCCACACACACCAGATGCAAATCATCACGTCACCGCTTGGATCATCTCACCCCGTTCCTCGCTGGTTGTAAGTTACATACGGTATGGCTGTATGTATGATACGTGTATGTATGTATGTACGTAAGTTACTCTCTTGGTATTTCTGATGGTACACTGCATCTTCTTCTTCTTCTTCTCCGTCGCCCCAAGTGGACTGGAGGAACTGCCAAGGTCCCCTTGCCCAGCCGAAAAAGAAGGAAGGGGGATGGTCTTAGGGGGAAGAGGAAGAGACCGAACCCAATCGAGTCGGTGGACCGGGGGAAGGCCAAGGCCAAGCGAAATTTTTCTTGTTCTCTTCCATTATCCCGGACATCAAAACACCGAGGATATCCCGACGGTGAAGGATGTCTAGGAGTCGTCCGGCTATGCTGGGCCGAGTTCCCAAGACCCAGCGCCAAGCGGAGTATTCTACAGCGGGTTGTGGGGAGACCAACAAAAGAGATCGTTCGTTCCAATTTCATTTTTCAGCCGAGGAAGCCAGCCAAGCCACACTGTCTATACACACACACAATCTGATGACGGAAGTATCCCCGGAAATATGACTACTGTCTTGTCGCTGGATAATCCGGCTACTCCGTAAAACCCGGCATCGCCGTGAAAGAGACAATGCCGACCGCGCACCTCGGGATAGACAAGACCAGACTCTCATAAGAAGGAAAAGAGACCATCTAACCGGACACGCAAACCACAGTGCCGAGGGTGGAGTTTGTCATGTCGGGAGTCATTTCCTTCACAAGATGATCGATCTGTCAAGCGGTTAATCATTTTCCCCTTTTTTTTTCTTTCCTTTTATCCATGGCGTGAGGCAAAAAAAAAAGAAAAAGAAAGAAAAAGGAAAGGACAGATCACAGATCATCCGGTGATTACTTAATCAACAATGAATGTGCTTTCGGGACCGGAATATCAGTTCTTCCTCTGAGATAGGGCTTGAGCTACCCATGCCCTATCGTCTCACCGCCTCGAGCGATGGTTGGGCCTTATCGAGGATTCTGCCGAGTCTCCCCGTCATGTGGAGAAAAAGAAGGGGGAGATTTCACCTTCAGACCTGGTGCTGATGAGGTTCATTCACGCTCAGGCAGGCTCACATCCACTTTCGTTGATGAGCTATGTGAACCATCTGTTTATATCTTATCTACTGACTTCTCACTATCCCTTCCATATCCCTTGAGGAGCTCACTCCCTCCCCGATCTTCCTCTTCCTCTTCCAATGGCTCCTCCAAGACAGCAACGCAGTACCGCCAACCATGATGATTCCCGTTCGGAAGCTTCCAGCACGAAAGGCGGTGCTCCAAAGGGCCGGAGAGCTGCGAACCCACCTTCTGGAGCCTTCGGTACGACGATGACAACAAAGGAGATGAAGGTCGCAGCAGCAACCACAGCCGCCAATGCCTCCGTCGAGCCAGAAGCAGACCAGTTCAGCAATGGCCCTGGCGTACGCCATTCTTTCTACTTCTACCTCCCATTAATACAACCCTTCTTTGCTGTTGCCGATTAACTAACGTTCTTTGGTTACTTTTAGATCCCGTGGTCACAAATGCCTCTCGAGATCCTCCACGACTACCGCCACGCCTACAAGCTCTCCACTCCAAGTGCCTACTCCACACCCGTGGCCTCCATTGTCCTCTCCCAGGGAATTGGCCTCCAATCACCCACAGCCATCGCCGCCCGCCGAAGTCAAGCTCAGGCTCAGGCTCAGGCTCAGGCTTCCCAAGATACCCAGCGCAAGACAAAGGACAACTCTCGCCGCGAAAGCACAGACAGTCGAAGCGGGAAAGAAACCAGCCGGCAGCGATCCGACAAAGATCGGGACCGATCCCTCCACAGAGTTGCCGCTGCTGGGGGAGGTGGTGGTGCACACGCCCAAGGGCGAGTCACGAAGGAGAACCTCGCGCTCGCCGTTCGCAAACACTTCAACAACATCGGCCTCGTGGAGCCGGAGGCCATCGCTCGGTTTCTCTATAAAGTCCGCGAGGAAGGGAAAGGGCGAGAGTTCCGTCTAAGATTCCAACCATGATAATTGATATTTCATTCTCATGGCTATGAGTCTGCTGCTACTGCTTTCTTCATTCTTATCGGCACGCCTCTCTCTTTCCTTTATTCGCACTACTCTTTGTACACACAACACTTTCGCTTGTCCTTCGTACATGATACCAACGGTTTATATTACATATGGCAGGGAACTTCGGGGTAATATGGGTTTTATGGCAATGGCGGGATTGGTTTCTTTCTCCTTGGTTTCTTTTTTCTTTTTCATCCAATTGTTTATATCCCCGTGCATAATAGATGATGGTTCGTAAATAGTCTTTTCGTGCGTCGTAGACAGTCTTCTCAAATATATATATCTATGAATGGCTTCATAAAGTTGGTCCTTGGCAGCTTAGTGGTGTGAATATAAAAAGTATATATATTCGGCTATCGGGTATGTACATGGTAAAATAGCGACAGTAGCTTCAGCTGTTTCTGCTCTTCGAAACCACATAACAGCCGACTGCAGAGGTAGCCCGAATGGCAAGCGTTTATCTCTACGATATGGGTAGGAATTGCAAAAACTTATCGAAACTCATACGTCACAATAATATCAATAATATACTAACCTATGGGAAAAGAACAGAAAAGGAAAGGCTAACATCAAAATACTAATAAAAAAGAACCTAAACTAAACAAAAAAATTAATTGCAATGCGAAATGAAAAATGAGCATGTCCTTCAAATCGATTAGCACGTGAATGCGGAGACAGTAGCTCGTGTATCTATATATATTTTGCCCATATCAAACATTTGCTTCCAGTCAGCCTTGGCTTTATTTCCAAGCATTAAGTCCGGCCCAAGGATCGGACGTTGACTGCGACTGTGATCGCGCGTGGTGATGTTGACTAGACCCGTACGGTCTGCTCTGCGCATAGCCACCGGGTCCCGACGGTGCTGGCCCGGTCGTTGGCGGGTAAGTTGTCTGAGGAGGCCTTGGAGGTGGAGGAGGAGGTACGTATCCCTGTGGTATAAACTGTGGGGTGTGAGAGGGCCCTGGCGGAGGCGGTTGGGAGCTCGACTGGCTGCCGTACGGTACTGGATTTGAGGAATAAAATTGTTGATGAGGAGGTGGTGAGACTGGGGTTTGATACGGATAGGCCATCGGATTGTAACCCTCGGAGAGAGGCGCAGCGGCTCCTTGCTGATAAGGCTGTCCCTGGGGATACGGTCCACCAACTTGAGGCCTTCCGGGAGGTGGGTAAGATGGATAGGAAACAGAGGGTGACCTCGACGGCGGGGCGTTTTGATGAGTTGACGTCCCAACAGGGTAGTGAGGTGAAATCGGGGGTGACCTCGAGGCGGCATAAGCATTTTGATACGAGCTTGCCGTGACCGGAGACGGTCTCGATTTCGAGGGGGATGTGGATGGAGGAGGCTCCATGGACAATCGTTCCATTAACTGCTTCAGTTTATCCCTCTCCCTGTCTTCTTGGCCAGACGCATTGCTGGCTTTGTCACGCTCAATCTGGTTTAGAAGCTGTGCCCCTTCGGATCGTCTATTGTTGACAAATGTGTCGACGTTCTTCTTTAAACTGTGGACAGTGCCTCTCATTTCATTATAGAAATTCTGTGCCTGCACAAGCCCCGAGACTAGTTCGTTAAAGGAGTTATACGCCTTCTTGTACTTGGAAATTACAGCATTGCGCTGTTTTGTGATAGCTTCATACTTCGACTGCTCTGTCCGCACTCGTTTATCCTGTAGCAAGTCACCATATGTTTTTGTGAGTTCTTTCATCAATGCTGTTTGCTTATGGGTCGCCTGTAAAATTCGATTCTGGTGAGGCCTAAACTTCTCGAGTTCTGTTTGGAAAAGTTGGTTCTCATGGCCAGGTATCGACTTTTTGTTAAGGATAAGAACATTAGAGATATCATCATTGTGCACCTGACTTGTTAGCAAAATGCGGTTTAAGTGGTTATAGGAATGAAGATAGGCCTTACTTTCTCTTTCAAATCCTTCAATACCTGGGTTCGCTCGCGCTTGACAAGATTCAGTTTCCGAAGTAGTTCCTCAACTTTTGCGATCTGGTCCGCAACAGACACGCCTCCTTCCCCATAATCTTCGTCGAGAAGATTGCCTTCAGCCGCTGGGGAATAGGGGCTGCCATGACCGTTCTTGGACTTGCCCTGTTTAGTTCCGGCTTTGACCATGGCGCGTTGAAACAGGATATCCGCCTCGTCGGTCTCTCCAGCCGACCTCATCTCTTCAAAGTCATCCTCGTGCTGTCTTGAAGTTGCTTGTAGTTGAGCATCACTCGTGCTTGCCTCATCCACAGTGTTGCGATAGCTCTTGATGTCGCTACGGAGGGTTGAAGTCAGTCTGGAGCTTGGTTGCTGAGTCCAATCTGCCCCGTATTTGGATCGCATCTTCTCACAAACACTTTCCTCCATGTCAAGCTGTTTCGAGCATTGTTCCAGTGTGCTTAGGATGGATGACTTGTGATCCTGAAGTTTCTCGAATACCTTGTAAAATGGTTCATGTCCCGCCAGCTCCTCACACCACTGGGTAAACTCTTCGTCAACGGTAACCTCGTGGTCCATGCCTCCCTTTAGGATATCCAGGCTTCCCGGAAGTTTTAGGTAGTCTAGACTTGCAGCCATCTCACCGTTGGTAGTCTCGACCCTTTCCGCTTCCGCACGAACCAGCTTCGCCTTCTCTTCATCGTATAAGCTCGCAGATTCAGTGACGGACATTGGAACTATCTTCTGGAAAATATCGGGTCCGATAATCCTCTGGATATCCTGGCCTTGGTAGAGTTCACTAACTGGAATGGCTTTCGCAGCTGGGAGCTTCGACACAGCGGAAAGACCAGCTTCACCAGGGACGGGCTGATGATAGATAAAATCATTATCCTTGACGGACGACGCTAATCTCTCCTGTACGTTGGCTAATTGTCTTTTGATCAACTCCATCAAGCTCGTCCCCGCTTCTGAGGTTAGGTTTGAACCGGCTGGGACAAACGACGGGAACGATTTCGCCCAGCTTAAAGCACTTGTGGACTGCTTTTCCGCGACCTGCAGACGCGCAATACATATTCCATACGACCCATTATCATCATCGGCCAGAGCTTGATAGTAACATGCAAGAGACATCATATGGGCCGCTTTTGCCTGGGTCACAATCAACCAAACCTTTTCAAATGTGCCCCTAGACATGTTCTCCTGTACTCCCTCAGCGGCTTGATAGTATAAATAAGCAGCCTGGCTTGCAAGTTTCGCTAAAAACCCAGCCTTCTTCTGATCTGCAACCTGTTTCTCCAGAAAAACTTCCTGTCCTTGAGCGAGTGTGATTGAGATAAGGGTCTTCACGGTGTCTCTGCTTAGGTCGGTTGAAGGGGCATGAAGGAAATTCTCGTTTATATATGTAAACATGCCCGCCGAAGCCTGGAAGGAGTGGTATGCCGTTTTCAGACCGAGATCCTCGGATCGGTTTTGGTTGGCAGCATGGCATGAAAGAACGGCGGAGATGTTGAATATGATCGACGCCTTTTCGTATGCTAAGGAATATTGGGACGTAGGTTTAAGAGTGAAAGCATCGTACCTAGAGTCAAGGTTAGCGGTAACTCGACATAGAGAGAATGCAAATTGGGACGCTGATGTATCAGTACCATGTAAAAGATATCTTTATATGGTTCTCATCAACCGGGAACCTAAGATCCAAGAGCTCCAGTTGCCCATAATACCGATATAGAAGATCGCGCCCCGCAGCACTATCTTTACCCGCACCCCTCATATCCTGTCGCAACCTATTCAGGGTCGCGCACTCCTCTGAATACCGTTCCGGATCATCACCATAGGTCTGCCTAATATAAGCTTTAAGTGGTTGGATCCAATCGATCTCGTTGGTCTGCTTCAGCGGACTTGATATCATCGGTGATTGAACCATCTTGACGGTATGTCAAAGCGAGAGCTCCCGTCAAGCCAACGGCAGCACCGCACGACAAAGGTTCTTCTGAAACGACACCGCTATCGAAAAAGGGCTAACGGGGACGTGAATTGAGGATGTTGGAGTCGATGGTTGATATGGTGGAGAGTGGCGCTGGCGGGTGATGACGGTCGAAGGTGGGTGGTACTATCAATCAACGAAGCTAGGAGAACACTAAGACTGATAGCTGATTGGGGAGAAGCCTAACATTGAGAAGGTAGCTCGATCATTGAGCACTCAGCAACGGCGGCATAGAGGTAGGCATGGTATTCATCAAATTGTGTGCAAGATATATATTAGTTGCTGCCCAATCGTTTGATATATGAGGCATCTGCATTCCGCATCCGCGCGCTAGATGATGAATAAGGAATAAGAGCGACAAGCGACAAAGAGAAGCAGAGATAGGAATGTGATGCTATCAGCTTTTATTCATTATTTAAATCTAATTGATTTTTCCGGATTAAAAGCCTTTTTTAAAGGGAAATCTAAATGCTAATATGACCATAGTAGCAAGAGTAGAGATCGATGGCTGTCCCGCAAATGTAGATATTATGTACAGTTCGCCGATATATCCCCATGACGGTACCTATAGTACAAACCTATCCCCCCAAAAAACAAGATCTATTATAATTTTACAACGGCCAGCCAAATAGCCAAACATCGCTCCCCAGCGAAACCACACTCGCCAGCGCTATGATTGTAAGAAGAAACAGATTATGACCCCCCGTGAACATTAACCGGATGATTTCTTAGAATCTTCATCGGACCCTTCTTTTTTTGCGTCTTTGCCTTTGTCTTGATCTTTATCGCCCGGCTTGTTCTCTTGAGGCGAGCTATCACTATGCTGCTGTGTTAGCTTGTGCCAGGCTGCTTTAAGAAAGCCTTCATTTTTGTGGGAATTTCCAGCCTCGTTGCCGGGTGTATCAGGACTACGGAAGGGTCAATTTTTGAAAACGGACAAAATAAGAAAAGGGGTTTAAACTTACTTGTTCTTTCCGACATTCATAACTCGCTTCGCCGATTTGTCGCCCATCTCGTCCGCAAGAACTTCCAATATAGTCCTTTGACTTGAATTTAGATACTTTGGCATGTTAACCTTGAATTCCACCTTCAAATCTCCATGTGCACCCTTTCTTCCTCCGAGCTTCCGCATTCCCATGCCGGAGAGAGTGATTCTTTCCCCAGTTCCCGTGCCCGTTCCCACCTTGACCTTAGCTTCACCATCCAAGGTCGGCACGGTCACCTCACCTCCGAGTATTGCTGTGGTGAGAGGAATCGAAGCAGTGTATAGAATGTCCGCACCGGTCCGACTAAATCTTTGATCGGGTGCCACTCGGATGAAAACATAGAGATCACCTCGTTGAGTCTGCGCACCAGGTTCAGCAGCCGTTCCAGTGGGTGGGGCATCACCCTCGCCCGCCACCCGCAACCGGATGCCGTCCTCAACTCCACCTGGAATGTCAACATGGATAGTTTTCCGCTCTCTGACAACACCGTTGCCGCCACAAGGGCTACATTCGGATCCTCGGGGGATGGTTACGCCTTGTCCGCCGCACGCATTGCAGGTGCTTGCCATTTGGAACCCACCCTGCATGAAGTGGACACGAGTTCCCGATCCACCACATTGTTTACACGGAGATCGTTTCGTACCCTTCTTCATTCCGTCGCCTTTGCAAGTTCCGCATTGAGTAAGAGGAGTAATGAATATATCCTTGCCAGTTCCTTTTGCAGCGTCCATGAAAGAGATGTTCGTCTGAACCTCGATATCTTCGCCGACCAATATCGATGATTGAAATGGTCCAGACCGTCCTCTACCACGACCTTTCCGCGCGGCACCTGCGAAAGCGCCAAAAAGGTCTTCGAAATTGATATCGGCACCGAAACCGCCGGGGAACCCACCACCTCCGAACCCGTGGAACCCTCCTGCTCCACCACCAAACCCTTGGCCTCCACCACTGGGGTCGAATCCAGCACCTTGGTCGAATGCGGCAGATCCATACTGATCGTAGGTCGCCTTCTTCTGAGGGTCCGACAGTAGCTCGTATGCAGACTGCGCGTCTGAAAATTTCCCTTTGGCTTCCGGGTCCTTATTCGTGTCGGGGTGGTATTTCTTAGCCATCCCATAATAAGCTTTTTTTATATCGGAACTCGAAGCATTTTTATCAACTCCAAGCACATGATATGGGTTTTGGGTGGCTTGAAATGGGGAAGATGAGTGAAAATTCTAAAAACATAGATACTGTCAGTAAAAGCTGCAGAGGTATCGGAGATCTAAGGCGCATACTCTGGCGTGTGGTTTTGAAGGTAGAGGATTTATCGGTGCAATAGAGGGCCGGCGACGGCTAGATCCGCCACAGTCTGTAAATGATCTCGTCTGACCCTGCCGTCGAATTCCAGAACACTGGTTCGAACAATGCCTTGTTGAGCATCGCAAGAGACGAGTAGGGATAGCCGCTGCTTTGGGCAGCGCGAAACCGGGAGCACCCATCTGCGGTTAAATCAACACTAAAGCAATTCGGTGGACAATGGCTTAATGCAATTATGAAAAGAAAATGTCGACTTCGTCGAAGGGCGCTCTATGTCTTTCGGTCTCAATGTCGAGCAAGTAGTTCGAGAAGTTGCTGGAAAGAAAAAAAAGTTTCGATGATGGAGCGGAGCGGAAAAAGAATATTCCCATGGCATGATTTCACCTCCGAGCAACAACATCAGTAATCACTTTCTCTCGGAGTTTGGGGATGAACTTCAAGCTCGCCTTTTCACTTTCAATTCACCTGACAATTCCATTTTTCCATTTCTCCCGGGGTAGACGGTGCGTGTATTATATTGTCCCTGTACTTGTGGGTGTTTCTTTATTTGTTTGTTTCGTCTAGCCACACCTCATCCGAGAGAATGCTCCGCGGGCAAAGTCTTCCGTGGAGGGTGGCCCTCCGTCATGCGCAACGAAATATCGCCATTGAATCTACGCTTCCCTATCACCAAAGATTCCTAAGTAATTCACATCCAGAGGCGAGGACTTCATCTCTTCCGCCACGCTTTCGTCCCATCTCACGAAATTTCACTTCAAGCCCTGCCCGGCGAAAAGAAAAACCACCTGCGGCACCACCGGCGGCGGAAAGTGAAGAAAAGGAAGGAGATAAGAAAGAAGAGAATGAAATAGAGCCGAATAATGAAGAGGAAAAGCCAAAACCTGAAGTACCTTCAGAAGGGAAGGGAAAGTCGGGAGAATCCCCTGCGCCTATACCACCTTCCGGCGGGGCCGCAGATTCGAAACCGAGCAGTGCAAACGGTGGTGGAGGGTCAGGTTCTGGAAATGGGGATGGGGGGAAGAAAGGCAAAAAGTCCTCATCGGACCGGGCTTTGCAAAAACCCAGTATCCCTGATGTCTACCCGCAAGTTATGGCCATACCAATCGCAAAGCGGCCGCTTTTCCCTGGTTTCTATAAGGCGATTACGATACGAGACCCCAATGTTGCAGCGGCGATACAGGAGATGATGAAGCGGGGTCAACCATATGTCGGCGCCTTCTTGTTTAAAGACGATGCTGCGGATAAGGATGTGATCGATAATGTGAACGATGTGCATGACGTGGGAGTCTTTGCTCAGATAACAAGTGCATTCCCTGTCCAAGGGGAGGATAGTGGTTTGACTGCCGTCTTATACCCTCACCGCAGGATAAAAATGTCCTCGTTGGTTTCCTCTCAGGATCAATCCAAGAAGAGTGACACCGAGCAGCCACCCGCCAAAGATTCTTCCCCCGAGAAACAAGGCGACGTTGTAGCCAGCTTTGAAGAAACCGCCGCTGAGAACGCGCCCAAAGACACTCAGCCTTATGAACCAACCTCTTTCTTACGCAAATACCCCGTTAGTATCGTATCTGTCGATAACCTGACCGAAGAGCCGCATGACAAGAAGAGCCCTGTTATCCGGGCGGTCACGAGTGAAATCGTCAACGTGTTTAAGGATGTTGCAAACTTAAACCCATTGTTCCGTGATCAAATTTCAACCTTTTCGATGAGTCAATCTGCTGGAAATGTAATCGAAGAGCCCGCTAAACTGGCAGATTTCGCAGCTGCCGTTTCTGCCGGCGAGCTGAAGGAATTACAAGACGTCCTGGAAACCTTGAATGTGGAGGAGCGACTTTCAAAGGCGCTTGTAGTGCTCAAGAAAGAGTTGATGAACGCTCAGCTCCAGTCCAAAATCTCTAAGGATGTTGAGGCTAAAATCCAAAAACGTCAACGAGAATACTGGCTTATGGAGCAAATGAAAGGCATTCGGAGGGAATTGGGAATCGAATCTGATGGCAAGGATAAACTTGTGGAAAAGTTTAAAGAGAAGGCAGACAAGCTCGCCATGCCGGAAGCTGTCAAGAAAGTATTCGACGAAGAACTTAACAAGCTGGCCCATTTGGAGCCCGCGGCCTCGGAGTTTAATGTCACGAGGAATTACCTGGACTGGCTAACCCAAGTCCCGTGGGGTAAAAGAAGCGCGGAGAATTTTGGAATCAAAAACGCCGTGACGGTATTGGATGAAGATCACCATGGACTGAAAGATGTCAAGGACCGTATCTTGGAGTTTATCGCCGTTGGAAAGCTTCGCGGAACAGTGGAGGGAAAGATCCTTTGCTTCGTCGGACCTCCCGGCGTGGGTAAGACCAGTATTGGCAAGTCGATTGCTCGAGCATTAAACAGGGAGTATTACAGGTTTAGTGTCGGGGGACTGACAGATGTCGCGGAGATCAAGGGACATCGGCGCACATATGTCGGCGCACTCCCTGGCCGTGTTATTCAAGCCCTTAAGAAATGCCAGACCGAAAATCCTTTAATCCTTATCGACGAAGTGGACAAAATCGGAAGAGGTCATCAAGGTGACCCGTCCTCCGCTCTTCTCGAACTTCTTGACCCCGAACAAAACTCATCCTTTTTGGACCACTACATGGATGTCCCCGTGGACTTGTCCAAAGTTCTATTCGTGTGTACCGCTAACATGACCGACACGATCCCACGGCCTCTGTTGGATCGAATGGAAATGATCGAGCTTTCTGGATACGTCGCCGACGAAAAGATGGCAATCGCACAACGATACCTTGCCCCAGCTGCCAAAGAGCTGAGCGGATTGAAGGATGCCGATGTGGAGCTCAAGGAAAGCGCCATCGAGGAGCTTATCAAGTCTTACTGTCGAGAAAGCGGAGTAAGAAATCTCAAGAAACAGATTGAAAAAGTTTACCGGAAAGCTGCCTTGAAAATTATCCGAGATATTGGAGAAGACTCTCTTCCCACCGAGGCGGTAACGGTATCATCATCAGAGAGTGAACAGGCTACAGAGGATAAGGAGGCAAAGAAGGACGAAACCGCGGCTCAAGATACCACCGAGGGCGCGGAAAAAACCAGCGTTGAGCCGGTAGCGACTTCTGTCCCCGATAGTGTTCATGTTGACATAGGGAAGGATGATTTAAAAGACTACGTTGGCCCTCCGATCTTCACAGCCGATCGACTCTACGATGTCACACCCCCTGGTGTGGCCATGGGGCTAGCGTGGACGAGTATGGGAGGAGCAGCTCTATATGTAGAATCCATTTTGGAGAATGCTCTAAGTTCATCATCTCGGCCTGGCTTGGAGAGAACTGGAAATCTCATGAACGTTATGAAAGAATCGACAGTTATCGCATATTCTTTCGCCAAATCAGTCATGGCCAAGAATTACCCGGAGAATCAATTCTTTGAGAAGGCTAAATTACACCTGCATTGTCCCGAGGGTGCCGTACAGAAGGATGGTAAGTGACATGACCCAAAAAATCCACTTCCAGTGTGTCTATGAACATCGCTGACGAGCAACTTTAGGTCCATCGGCGGGCATAACGATGGCTACATCTTTACTTTCGTTGGCTCTCGACAAACCACTTGATGCGACTATTGCGATGACGGGAGAACTTACCGTCACTGGTAAAGTCCTTCGGATTGGTGGTCTACGCGAGAAAACAGTGGCAGCTCGCCGCGCTGGAGCGAAGACAATCATCTTCCCAGCGGATAACATGTCTGACTGGCTCGAATTGCCCGAGGTTTGTCCAACCGCAGTATTACATTTTGTATGACGCACGCTAACTTAGAATTCCAGAATATCAAGGAAGGTATCGAGGGCCATGGAGTGAGTTGGTACTCCGAGGTCTTTGATCTTGTTTTCCCCGACCTCGACAACGACGTCGCCAATAATATATGGAAATCGCAGCTGGCAGAATCACCATCCGCAAACAAAAGCCAGGAGCAGGAGCAGGACGATTAATTTTTTTTGACCGTTTCCACGTGATTGATATCCATGACATTTTTTTCTTTCTCATTTCATTCAGCTTGCATATGTCCGCTCTTCCCCTTCTAGACCGAAGAGGTCCCTCTGTACCATCGCATCGTTCCCTACTTTCTTTCTTCAGCAAGCATGGAGCGGAGTCAGTGGTATAAACGATATCGCACAAGCAAGACGCATTTAGAGCTTTTTTTGGGGTTACGTGTAACATCGCCAACAAAACAAAACACATATAGGTTACGGGAGGTTTAAAGCCAAGGTGTATATGTACGTTAGGAAAGGGGGAAAAGGGGAGGAAAGAACAACTCCACTCTGAGAAATCAGCATTTCGTTGTATAGACATTTATTCGAGTTTATGGGATAGTTCAGGTTCTATTTCCCAGTGATCTATTTTCTATCTTTGCAAGACTCACATATGTTAGCTTCTGTCTTCGTCTCTTCCACCTCTCCCTGACCAGTGCAACCTGAGAGTGAAAAGGAATGACAATCAATTCAAAGTGGAACTTCTCAACAAAAAACAGCGCGTACATCGCCGTCGATGTCACCGTCAATTTTCCATCGGATCAACATCCCTTTCCCAAAGAGTGGAAGTTCTTCCGCCTGCAGAGCTGGAGACCCGTGGCCCAGAACCATTGGCGAGTTGACATCCAACTTCCAGATGACCGTCATCTTTGAAGGAGATCATAGCACAGAAAATATATTTTCGAACAAAAAAAAAAAAAAAAAAAAAAAAAAAAACACCAGAGAAATCCAATTGTAGGAGATTTTAAAACGGGCCTTTTGCTTGCGCCCTGAAATCTACCTGCAGCTTACTTTTCTGGGGAATCTCGTCCTATTTTCCCACAAATACGCTGCTCTTTATTTCCTCTTTTGAAATAGTATTCTTTGTCCCTCCTACGGGCGAACACTTCTTGGATGTTGCACTGATGAAAAAGGTCTCATGAAGCCAATCAGCGCGGGGCACAAGTACAGACTGCAGCAACTTTTCCCCTCCAGAGCACATCGATATCACTGGCGCTGACTCGTACAGAATTCCTCATCCATGATCTGTGCAGGATCCAGAGTTACTGGGGAACAATGGCCGAACCTATCGTTTTGTATCTCCCAGTCGTCAATGACATAGATCAGTCTGAGCAATATGTCATCTAGCAGGAGAAGAACTTGCCCGCCTTCCGACATGAACTAGAGATGCAGAAACTTTTCAAGGGCTCATTCTCTCTTTATTCGGTAGACGGTGGAGTTTGTACCAGTTCCGATCCCAGCCCCGAGGATTTTGAAAGGGCTATGGAGAGCGAGAACAAGACCGCGGATGACGGCCGAAGAGATTAAGTGGATCATCAGTTGTACATGGACTGAAAGTCGTGAAGCACTAGTATACTCCGCATCCGTGACCTCTGAGGAGATAGGGCTGGTTGTACTACAAGCTGATCCCACCAATGGCGGACTTAGCGGAAGGAAAACGTTTTCTTGGATAATTATGATGATAAGTCTCGTAGCATACGTCTGGTTCGTTGATTGTGGTACAAGTCAGTAGAGTAACGTTCCCGAGCCGTTGAAATTCCTGTTCTACATTGTTTTCTGACCTAGGTGACTGATGAAACAGATACTAAACCATTCGATAGAGAACCATCAGCTACCACCTACCGAAGCATGGATATACTTTAAGAAGTTAAGGGCAATGTCGCCATCACGATGCGACCTACCGATCATCTTAGTTGCCGCTTTGAAAGGCCGCCTTACGTGCCGCTGACAATTCAACGGTGCCGTTTCCCAGCGCCAGGTCCACAACTCCATCCACCTGGGAACCCTCAAACAGAAGTACGCATGACCAGTGCACGAAAATTTGGTTTCTGTTAGGTTCAATAACAGTACTACCGATAGCATGAACAATGTCGGGATTTCCTGCCTCTCGCTCGGAATGCGGCAGTAGAAGAAGTTTTCTCGGCGAAACAGTTACTCCAAAAGAGTACTCCGGTCATTGCTATCGATATTTGTTTCAGATCCTTATTCCCGATCTTCGGAAACGATGGACCGCGACACCAGATTGCGCGTTCTTCGTTCTTGGGTTCTTGGTTTGGCCTTGGAATAGTTGATCCAGGTTCATCCGACATGGGCGATGGACCCCCCGACTTCCAATTTCCAGGCTCCTCAGTTTAATCTTGAACCGAGCCACTGGGCAAGGGGCTTTGATAAAAGTACGGTAGATTTTGTATGATGCGAGGGATGCATTCCACGATAGTTTGGCTACAGCGGTAACATAATCATACATTCGTACTGAGAATGGAAGATCCAGAGAGAGGGAATGGAACAACAGTTATTTGGTGTCAGAAACCGATTGTCGACTTCCCTTAATAGATGGCGGATATCTGTTCATTTATTAGTAGTATATCGTTGTGTTTTGGTGCTGTCTCTTGGTATACATATACACAGGAGCTGTGGATCACATTAATGTGCATGAGACAGCTGTGGGGTGCCATGAGGCAATTATATATACAAAATGCCTTCCTCGGAGCCTTTCAGGTCAGTGTAATTGAGTTATAATGAAACAATTTGCAGCGAAGATTCGCACCCTGAGCTTGTTGAAAGTGAAGAGTCTTCCTTGTCGAAAGAGTCAAAAAGGGATCCAAGCTTCCGGGTAGCGGAGGATCATAGCAAGGGTTACATGAAAGAAAAGAAAAGCTGTTTATCTGCAGCTCTGAACCATTTGGATTTCTCACTGGGTGACCTGCTTCGATGGATTTAAAATTATTATTGGAAATATTCCCGCGTCTGCGTATAAAAAGCATTGAATGTTTGACCCAGAGGCCATCAGTCGTAGCAATTAGAAAAGGAAGCTCGGAGTATTTCTAGAATGATGCCGGTGCAGGATGATGACACCCTGGGAAGCCCGCGCCATAGCAGAGCGAAGGCTGGATGCAGGTAAGAACTCATTCGGTTTAACCTGGTGGAGTCGTCTGCGTCGAAGGCTGGAAGGCGACGGGAGCCGGCGCGCATTCCTTAAAGCGGGATGCGATCATGCGAAGCATCCGTTGGGATCAGCTTGTCCTTTTTGGGGTCGACGGTGAGTTTCCACTTGGAATGCAAGGAAAACGATTGACCGGGCAATTTGCAGGCAGTTTATCGATGCATTCCTGTGAGGTCATCACCTTCACTCAGCCAATGCCTTCTTCTCAAGGCGCAAGAAAATCTGGGCGGCTGGTGCGGTTCTGAAACAAAACGAAAAGAGAAGGAAGATCCAGAGAAGCTGCGTGAAGAAGAAAATCCCGTGAAGGAAGAGCAATTTCGTTGATTATCATTTGATTCTCTTCCACGACTGGAGTGCGAAGGAAGGCCAACAGGGCCACCTGTCAGAGCTGGGCGTCGAAGTCGTTTTTTATTTTCTTTCCTTCTCCAGAGCCTCCTTGCAAAGAGTCGTAAAAGAAGTTGATGAAACCTTGCCTGAGCGAGAATTCCAAGCACCGGATTGGGTTCGGCACGTCAATTGGAGCCAGCGCATGCCAACATGGGTCAGGTACAGTAGTTCGACATGCTGTCTAGCGTATGAGGAGAAGAGGTTGATCACCAAGAAGAACGAAGAAAAGGAATGTCGAAGCCTTGAGGATCAGGGTTAGAGTGGGACAAATTAGCTTGAAGATGGAGGGGGTTGGTTTAGATATCGGCAAATATAGAAGAGAGAGTGAATTTAATCAGAAAGAGAGCAAGGAAGAAAAGAAATGAATGAAAGACAAGGCTCGTTGTTGTTGTCATCGTCGTCGTCTAGCCAGTTGTCAAACAAACAACTGTTGTCGATAGACTCTCTTCTTCTTCCTCTTCCTCTTCTACCTCCCCTCTCTCTCTCTCTCTCTCTTCTATCTTCGTTCGTGAAACAAACAGATAGATAGCATATCGCAGGTTTTGAAGATGCCTCAACGCCACCAAATCATTCTTCAATGAGAGCAAAAGGTGAGTCAAAATTGCGGTGTTTATTATATTTTCTTCTCTTTTTTCTCACCGTTGATACCTGTCAAATCCCTGATCAGGCCGCCTTGCGTCGTACTGATTCGATCCTTTTTTTCTTTCTGTTTGAATTTTCTCTTCTTTTCCTCTTTCTGTCTTTTTTTCTCTCTGTGTGTGTTTCTTCTCTCCAACCGTCTTCGCCCGATCTTCTCTCGCTCTTCTTCCTCTTCATGGGGCGGTGAGTGTGTTGGTTGAGTGTGAGATACTAAGAGAAAAAAATACTTCAACGGTCTGGTTCAGCCTCACTTTTGCCTTATTCGACACTTCTTCCCACCACTTTTCCTTTTCTACCTTTTTTTTGATATTTTTGCTTTGCTTTGCTTTGCTTTGCTTTGGCTTCTGTTTGTCTGTTCTTGTTGTTTGTTCTTGCTTTCTCCTTTTCCTTTTCTTGTTCTTTCTTTCTTGTTTACTAGGTAACAACAATCTGTTCATGACTCTAATCAAAGGAACAACAGAGAATAGGCAGTCAATTGCCTCTCACCACCAAATCAAATCTGGGTTACGGATCGGACTCCTCTCCTGTTGACCAACGAAACACCCGGGAACCTTTTCTTCGCGTCCGCTGTCTGGCCTGTTGACTCTCCACCTCTCCCGAAAGACAAGACACATTGCATATGGACACTCGCGTCCAAGCCAGCCGGTCCTCTAGGTCACCAGTCACGCGGCTGCATCAAGTCGTTGTCGTACTGCATGGCCATCTCCATCGCCGGCAACCCGGAGAGCCCAGGAAGCGTAGGGAGCCAGACCCGCCCCTTCTCTCTGTTTCCTGACATCGACAAAGGCCCGCCAGCAAAACACGGCATGTGGCATCGGTTCGGCCTGAGCAGATGGCTGGGGCGAGATGATCCCAACAACAGCAACAGCAGCAGCAAAAACAATAGCAATAACAACAGCAGGTGTAACAGCAGCAAGGGCAACAGCCATTTCAACGCCAATGGCAACGGTCATCATCGGAACCACAGCAACAACGGTTTCTTGTCGCCCTGGAGCGGTAGTGATTGGAAGCATAACCACCTGGCCCGGAGGTTCTCCAAGAAAGTCGGCGTCGGACTTCCACCTCCAACATCCTGCAGGAGACAAGATTCAGAGCAACGGGATCGCTTGACTCCGATCGACCTAAGTCTGCGGCGAACGGTCTCAGCAGATCGCCGCACTGCCTTGAGTTCTCAACGGACGAGAAGCCCGCAGCCAAGGTCTTCAACACGGCTCTCGGCGCCAGAGGTACAATGGTGTGACGATGGCAATGAAGAAGTCGCCGATATCGGTCCTCCCGTCACGAATGAACCAGACTTGACCGATCTTCAACGCTTTCAATCCAATACTTCTGCGGATGGTGTTCTTTCGGTCGATGAAGATATTGAGGATATGTTGGAGAAGGAACTGGATCACAAATGGATATTGAATTTGAGCATGCGCTTCCGTGACGGGTCAGAACGCGAGAAGTTCTTCGTCACCTTCGCGGAAACTCCGAATCGCTGGAGAAGGGTGACCATCACCTGTGATTATCGGGATGCTCCTCCGGACTCTCTCGAACACGATCTAAAAGAATTACGTTACCAGCGCGATAAGAATGCCCAGATCTACAAATCCATTCGTGAATCGCTTCCCGAGATTGAGTTTCACGATACGGTCACTAATCTTAAACTCGAAACTAGTGGCGGTCGCCTCCATGTTCATGTCTCCGAAGACGTCGACGAGAGAATACCCTATCCCCCTGTGTCTAGCCTCAGTCACCTCGAAACACGTTGGTTCAGAGAATGTGAATTGGAATTTGACGCCCATCTCTCAGGTTTTGTTTACAAGGTGAGATCGGATGGGAAGGAGTATATCAAAAAGGAGATTCCAGGTCCAGATACCGTACCCGAATTCTTTTACGAAATCGATGCCCTGCATGCCTTGTCGGGCTCTGAAAGTGTCATTGGGTTCGAGGGCGTCGTGATGGATGACCAGATGAGAATGATTAAAGGCCTTCTGATCAGCTACGCTGAAAAAGGCTCCCTCGCCGATTTGATCTACGACTACAGAGGCAGTCTGCCGTGGGAAAAACGTGAACACTGGGCGAGACAAATCGTCCAGGGTCTCAACGAGATCCATGAAGCCGGATATGTTCAAGGAGATTTTACCTTGTCAAATATCGTGGTGGATGACAACGATAATGCCAAAATCATCGACATCAACCGCCGAGGCTGCCCAATTGGATGGGAACCCCCCGAGATTGTCAAAAAGATAGAGAGCAAGCAAAGAATCTCTATGTATATCGGAGTCAAGTCGGATATCTTCCAACTAGGGATGACACTATGGGCGCTTGCCATGGAAGATGATGAGCCGGAGAGGCAAGGCCGCCCTCTGGTATTGCCCGTGGACTCCAAAATCCCGGATTATTACCGGGAACTCGTCTCTCTCTGTTTAAGTACTAGACCTCAGGATAGACTTTCCGCCAAAGAGCTACTCTCATTTTTCCCTCAGGAGAACGTGCAAAGTCAACCAGAGGAGCAGGTGATCTATCTCGGCCCAGAGTATGATGCTTGTCATGTCCCACAATATTCCCAGCCCAATGGCGCCGTCGTCCGTCAATCGACGGAGGAGATTGCAATAATTAACCAACCTACCTCTAGAGCTTCTGATCAACTTCTGGATGGGAATTCCCCTGTCCATCAACATTGGTCCAATCCAGACCCGCTTGACAGTTCTCCATTTCCACACGGATCATCCGCGGGTGAAGTTGAAACCAATTCCTTTCTGGAAGACCATATGGAGCCGCAGATTACGGTCATCGACCATCATGACCAGACCCAAAGGATGGATGAAACGTATTTTGATGAAATCCCAGCCATGACCAGAGGCAGCTCCTTTAACCTAGCAGATGCGCGCCCAATGGTAGATCACCCGCGACCCATCCATTGCGAAGATGCCATCCATCCTGATCTATACAATCCGAGCCATAGTGCCCGTTCCATTCCAAACGACGAGCCTACTCCCGAAGCCAAGGGAGATAAATCGCTTTTAAATACTCTACCCATTACCCATGACTTGTTGCCGTCTCTGTCAGAATCAACAAGTCTTCCGATGATGGAGCTGGGAACCCTCACTGGCGACCTGGCCGGTGTTGGCGGACACCCACAATGCTCCGTCGACGATGACTCGACGCAACTAATTAACCCATACTGGCCGGAAACCGCCGAACCGAACCTCCATTGGCTCCGAGATCCAAATTCAGATTGCTGGGAAACAGATATCGGGCCTATTTCGCTAAAAATGGAGCAAGACCCGATCCTCAGCTTTTCCGATCTATTTGATTCTAAATTACCTATCAACCCGGCTTTCACACAACATGCTGCTACCCTTCCCCAGACGTGGAACGATCAGGAACAAAATCGAACATCACAATATCCCCCATGAACTGTTAGCAACCCACGCCGCGAACCAAACCCGGACTATACCCCACGGATCTGTCTAGATGTAGACAGACATCTCCAACTCAAAAACCGCATTTTTCATCGCTGCGTACCTTCCAACGTTCCCGCCAACTTCTCTCGAACGTCCTTATCTACAGCAACAAATCATTGCAACGCTTCGCCTTGTGTTTTCCGATACGATCATAGCACTAATACCCCATTTTGCGGAAATCCGTACCTTTTTTTATTATCAATTTACTTCATATGTCTTATATTACACTTTCCGTTCGGCAACGAACCTCCCAAAAATTCATTCACGACAAGAAAAAATATATCCCATGAAAAAGTAGAGCGATCCACGGCGGATGGATGATCGGGTCAACGGTTTATGCTGCAACGTATCTCCTTTCTGTTATCTCATATTTCTTATCTTTCCTCTGCATGTCGAACTTTGGTGGTCTTATTTTCTATCTATTTATCTATCTATCATCTTGGAGTTCTTGTTCCCTTGGGCGAATACAGCGGGCAGGGAAGTTAAAAAATTTCCTATTTCCTTTTCCTTGTTCTTGTTCATGTTGAATCTTCTTTTTCTCATTCACATATGGCTCGTGGCCAGTTTTGCATTTTATGGAATCTTTTTCTCGGGCCGGCTTCACTTCGATACATATCGATTTCTGGGACGGCTCCCTTTGGTTTCATTTCTCTCTACAGTTTTTTTTTAACATCTATTTCCAACCAAACCTGCATTTATGTGACGAATATGTATGCTATTTTAATATCTTAACCTCCCCATTTTTTGCACGTCAATTATCCTTGTATGTCGAGTCTCGATCAAACAGTCTTATATGCCTTCTTCCATTCGGAATGTGGGCTTTGCTATTTCAAAATCCAGCCCGGTGAATCGTATGCTCTCTCCATACATGCCACACATAGCCCACGCCCATGCCTATCCCACTCTGCAAAGTAACAACCAGCCATATATTTCTCCTTGCTAAGTTCCGACCAGCGTAAGACAGGTGAGAAGGACAAATGACGACAAATCTGTGTCATAACATCCTCGATCCAACATCGTTGTTTCCTTCAGCGGTGCAGACCAAAACAATTCCAGCCTCTTATCGGTTGAGGGATAATTATGACGTTCATGTCCATATTTCGTGGGATGAGCAGTAAAACCAATTGGCAATGGCTGTGAAAGAGAAGGCAGCCAATGGGGTAAAGGTGAAGGGGAAAGCAGACATATTTTCAATTCAATATTTCCATTGACAAAAGTATTATTATAATAACACAACCAAGCATTTTAAGCAATGCACATGATAGTCAGTCATGATGCAAAGCAAAACATCGGAGGGTGTAGAATGTAGAAAAATAAAAAAAGCGTGGGTATCATACAAATCCGACTCGCTCCACTAGCAAATCGGCGCCTGAGGCTATTCATCCTGCGCTCTCAGCTAACTTACAAGCTTATTATAAAAAACGTAAAATCCCAAAATTGTCCCCTCGTAAGAATATGAAGAGCAAGCCCAAATCTATAGAATCATAATTGGCGCAACGAAACTCAGAGAAGTCGCGGGCTAGTCCTGGGATTCTTTGGGTGGGGGATCCGCCTCCGTTGGTTCATTTGTTGGGACTGAGGGAGTGGGTGTCTCGGGAGCAGCTTTTGTAGCTTCTGTCTTCGTAGCTTCTGTCTTCGTAGCATCGGGCTCCTGGTCATTTGGTGTTTCGGCAACCTCATCAGTTTTTTTGACATCATCGTCCGCGGCAACAGGAGCATCTTTCTCGCTGGATTCAGCCTCGTCTTTCTTTTCTTCTTGGGCTGGCTCGGGCTCGGGCTCGGGCTCGACTTCGTTAGTAGCCAACTGGGTAGTAATATCGCCTGATTGCTCGGTTTCCGCGCCGGACTCCCCATCGTCAGGATTCTCTTCCTCCTTAGCCATTATTTCAATTGGTACCCCGTTGGTTATGGGCAGTTCCTGAGTATCTGGCTCGACCTTCTCATTCTCCACATCCTGCTCCGTCACCTTTGGAAGTTCAAGCACGCTGTCCTCCTCCAAGTTGGGCAGTTTTTTGTCCTCTTCATCTTCCGCCCCTTCTTCCACACCTTCTGAGATGGTTGTTACGCTTGCACCGGTAGAAGGGGTATGCTTGTGACGTCTCGTGGTTGCTCCTGAGTTTATCGTGGTGGGTTCCGAGGTATCGTCCTTAGTGGGAACAGTAGAATCGCTATCCCTTTGAAGAAGAGTCACCTTCCGAGTATCCGCCCGCTCATCTCCCGCTGCATCGTCCGAATCAACACCTTCTGCCTCCGCCGGAATTGTATAGTTATCCTCCGGTATCAAGTTGTACACGTCACAAACCGTCTTAAAGAAAACGTAGAGACCATCGTGACCTTCAACCTGCCAAAATACATCCCTATGTTGGAACCACGCGTGAGCGAAAATCCGGTAGAGGCGACGGAATATATTTGTCAGATGTTTCATGCTTGCCTGTGGACCACCACCGGCCTCCGAACCGAGTGTAAGGCGGCTGGGAAAGTATTTGGGGGAAGTAAGGATATTAGTGGCCCAATCAAGAGTGTGGCAGCAGTAGTCAATTGCGCAGCATGATTTCGGGGGGTCGTGGACTGCACAAAGATATTGCCATTCCGACGCGCGCATCTCAGGACATGTTTGTGCGGAGCAAGGCGGAGTTTCGGAGAAGAATGCAACAATAATATTGTTCGCTTTCATTGTGAGGAAACGACAGAGTTCGTAAAGCCAGAGTGACCGTTCAACACCCTCCGGAGGCTCTGCAAGCTCTACAGCAATGTCGCGAGTGATCGGGAGGATTGTCCTAGAGTTATCCGGACAGGTGTAATCTTGGTATAGCGCTTTAAGGTGTTCCTGCAATTGAAATGGAGAGTCCAACTAAAGCGCCAGTGAGTATTGGAAATCATCACACGTTTTTATTGGGCTAAGGTAGGAACCAACCTGCGAAAGAGGAACTAGAGGAGGGCCAGCAGACATATCTGCTGCACTTGTTCCCGGTCTGATCCTCCGCAAAGAACCCTCCCCAGCTTCGTCTGTGTCTCCTGGCAGTTTTTCATTGGCATTGCCGAAAGAATCGCTCACGGTCGGAGACTTTGGGCCGATCTGAACCTCCGTGAATGGAGGAGGGCTCGGAAGACGAGGTGAGCTCGAAGGAGAAGCTCCTCCAGCGGCCATGGTCGATTCTCCACGTACGGTAGAAGTTTCGGAAGCTCCGTCGTCAGAGTTGGGAGAATACAGAGGTCCGTGAAAGTTGTTCTGCTCGTCGAGTTCGTCTGGATCATCAAGTGCGTCCAGTTCGCGAACTTCAACTTTGACGTCTTGAGGCTCTGCTTCTTCATCTGCTGGCGGGCGGAAAAGCAACCAATCATGTGCATACATGGTAGAAATGTTTTGCCGTTTCCGATCCCGATTTGGTTCTTCAAGCCCTAATTAATTTCTGGACTGAACGACGTCACTTTGTTTGATATCGCCGATGAAGTTGAGATACTCCTTTTTTCTAAAGACAAAGAATAGATCTTACTATTAAAGAGTTTGCCCTTTTCAACATGAATCCAGATATCGAAGATGAGGAGGAGCCACCCATGTTGGTAGATGTTGAAACTCTCCCCCCACCACCTGCTTCGATAGAGAAACAGCCCATGTCGCCCAGTGATGCGATAGTCAGTCGCGTCCCGATCACTATTGTAACAGGTAACCGCAGCCACAGTCTACGAACAATTACATTACTGACTCTATCTTAAGGCTATCTGGGGGCGGGTAAAACGACTCTCCTTAATTATATTCTGACAGAAGAACACGGGAAGAAAATCGCCGTCATACTGAACGGCATGTAATACCTCAATGTCATTCTCCTATACTTCTCCGCTGACTTTTTAACGTAGAATTCGGTGATTGTACGTAAAGCCCTTAGAAGATATTTACTTTTACAATCATCTTGTTATCACTGTTTGGGCCAACGTCTCATGGTATCTATCTAGCTGTTGATATCGAAAAATCCTTGACGGTGAGTAAGGATGGCCAACAGGCGCAAGAGTGGCTCGAGGTCGGAAATGGATGCATCTGCTGCTCAGTTAGGTCTCTATCCCGTTCTACATCCTTCTAGTGGTCTCAGGGAAACACCTTCTGACGGTAGGAATAGGGATACGGGCGTTGCTGCCATAGAGTCATTGATGGAACGGCAGGGTACTTTCGATTATATTCTTCTTGAAACCACTGGTCTTGCAGATCCGGGTAACATAGCTCCTTTATTCTGGGTTGACGACGGGCTGGGAAGCTCTATATACCTAGATGGAATTGTAACACTTGTTGACACCAAAAACATCCTGCGATTACTGGATGAACCGGCCCCGGAGGAAGTGCAGAAGACTCACTCTGGACCAGTATTGACTACGGCACATCTGCAAATTTCACATGCAGACGTGATCGTGCTCAATAAGAGTGACCTAGTCACGCCAGAGGAACTCCAACGTGTGCGGGAACGAGTGGTTTCCATAAACGGCATGGCCAAGGTCCATGTTACCAACCACAGCCAGACCCCACAGATCGAGGGTATTGTTCTCGATCTTCATGCTTATGATAATCTCTCCGATCTCAATTTTAAAGAAAAGGGCCACAGCCATCTTGATCCCGTAGGCTAGCTCAGCTCCGCATAATAATCATCGCTAACGACTCCCGCAGTCTATAACAACCATTGCCTTCACAATTCCTCCCATTCGGCCGGAGGATATCACACATCTCGACTCGTGGCTCCGTTCAATTTTGTGGGATAGCAAGCTCCCTCTTGCAACTATAGAGCCAGGGCAGTGTGACCTGGAGATACACCGGCTCAAGGGCCTCATATCATTAACCGATGGCGGTTCCAAGGTCATACAAGGAGTACGGGATGTATTCGAGATAACTGACGCCGAGAACAAGGAGAGCATTGCCAACAGTCATTCTCGGCTAGTACTGATTGGCCGAGGATTGGGTTCAGGCGTTCATCGCTGGCAGAATAGTCTTGAGACATGGCTTCAACAAGGAGGCCAGGTTGATCAATGAGATAAATATAGATATGCTTTGGAACTACTTTTCTATGAGACCATGAAAATTTTATGGGAAACGCGGTTGAAATGAATAGATAGTGCATACCGGCTCCTTTTTAGGAGAGAAATAAAACTTTCTGCAATTTGCTTCTTTAAAAAGACAAGCCCAGTGGCGAATGTAAAGGGTATAAATCTCTCAATAGAACTCCAATAGATATAACGGTTGGGTAGTATATCCCCTAAACTGCACTCAACCATGCATCACATCAAGAGAATATATATCGTAGTAGCAAAGGATAATCATATTTCGGGCGTGGAATGCAAAAAATAGGAGTCCGCATGACCAGCCTGGAGCCCATTTCTTCCCCCAACTCCATTCTCATTACCTCTTTACTTTTGGTTCTCATTCCATCATTAACTCATGTCTTCGTTCATCGCTCCATCCACAATTTCCATTCCTATGGGTAACCAAGACATTATGTTCTTGAGGTGCAAAATAGGCCAACCTTAAACTCTTGTTCTAGCCAACGGAGAGCTTTCCATGTCGTCCAGGTTAAAGTCTATCGTATGATCGATATTGTCCAAAGATTGCATATGAGCCATAGGAGAGACCACAGGGCTTGTAGCTATCTTTGGCCTGCTTTTAAATACGCTGGCATAGTCTGCATCGAACAGCTCTTCTTTCGGGGTGGTCGTTCCCGATAGGGGTTTTGGGGGCGGCTTTTTCGGGGTCTCGAATTGATTTATAGGGAAAATCTGAGATTGTCGGGACGAGTTGGGATTTATTGACTGCCGTGAGCCTGTGCTAGGGGGCGGAAGCAATGACATAGATTGCCGTGTGCGCTCGAGGAGGGATCCCATGCCTGGTTTCTCCAGCCGGCGGTCTTTATATCCAGACTGTGCATCTTCTTTCACCGGGTCAAGCCTCTCGGTTCGCTCGCCTCTGCCAAAGGTCTCCAGAGAGGGTTTTTCGAATCGAAAATCATTCTTACTAGAATCAACAAAATCGCTAGTGTTCGGTAGTTGCTTTTCTTCTGAGGGCATGCGCTGGCCCTCTCGGTCAGGAAATGTGTCTGGACTTTCGGCGCCACTAAGGCTATGCGGAGGGGAGCTTCTGTTCACTGAGGCATTCTGGCTGTCGGTCAGTGTTGGGGACTCATCTTCTCTCTGAATCGCTTGCCGACGAGAAGAATCGGTGTCAGCATGATTTCTCGCCGAGTCCCCTTTCAAATCCGAAAGAGATGCATTCATCGCAGAGACGAGGCATTTATATTCGGTTCCCTGATCCGGCAGGTCCGTGGTGTCAGACGATCGACTCGTTGCCACCGTCAGGGTTTGATGGTCTCGAAAGAGGAGCGAGGATAATGAGCCCTTGGTGTTTCTTTCTGGAAGCCGGGGATCGCTGCGTTTATTCAAAAGTTTTCTAAAATCCCGCCATTTGTGCAACCTAGTTTTCTGCTGTTCAACGCGTTTATCCAACTCCACTAGCAAATCCCTAGATGTCTGATATCCCAGACTTTCTACGTCCCCTTTATTCACACGAGACCACGTTTCCTCAAACGGCAGTTCAAACATATTGTCGGTGATATGTTGGATTCCTCCCTGAAGAATTGCGTCTGCCCATTCCTCGGTCCCGAACCAAGCTCCCTTGACGGCCCGGCTGATCGCCACAGAATCTTGAGCGGCTTCCGCGGACATTTGCGGGGCCCGACCTGGCCGACTATCAAGGTCCATAGCCTTCGAGTCTAGATGCTGACTGAACTCGTCGTAGTGCCCTTGCAACCGTGCCTTATCACTCAACATAGATGACATGGAGGCCCGGTGTGCCAATACTAAGGGAAGTAATGAATCTTGTTTCTCCGATGTCAGATGACTCGCTGCCGAGAGCATGGTGGCAGCATTATCCGCGAGAGCTCCATTTTTTGAGAGAAACTTCCGAACTACGGCGGTTGAGAATACGGCCAGGACCTCTTCGAATTTATCCCCTTTGCATTCGTCCAGCATCGACTTCCGCAACATCGCCTCCCGGCCCAGCTCTCCATTCTTTTTTAATTCCGAGAGAGCTCGAAACAGTGCAGCCCTTAGATTCAGCGATTGTAACGGTTCGAGTGGAGGGAAGAAAGGACGCAATTTCTACCAATATCGAAGAAAATTAGTCTTGTAGGTCCACCTAAAGCAATCATTTAGCGTACGTTATTTGCTGTTTCCGGATCCCAGATAGTAAAGAGATAGTATAGAGCCCATTCCACACACTTTATCCGCTGCCGTTGGTTTTGCTGTGTGGAGCTAGAAAAGGTACGGAGGTTGATATCGGGCCAGTCTGCACGCTCGTCGAGATGAACCAGCTTCAGGTTTCGGATGAAGATGGAGATATGTAAAGGCCCAACCCAGCTAGAGGGTTTCGTCTTTGTAGACGAACGGGATGAAGCTTGCATTGCGTTGAATAGCAGCTCATGCCGTTGTTCTGGCCAGTGTGAGCTGTCTGTTGTTGTTGTTGATGTTGTTTGTTTCTTTGTTGATCGGTCAATCATCTTGTTTGCTCTGTTTGGCAATCATCAACCCCCCATTGGAAGGAAGCCCACTGGCAAACTCCGTACAAACTCCTTTAAAAAGCACATTCGCCCTGTTTCCCTCTCCGATCCAGTGCTTCTGTACAACAACTAAGTGTTCCACTGCTTTCCCGGTGGATACAGCGAATTCACGCTATCGCTTCCTCTCGTTCACCTTGCCCCGCATCAACTGCAGTTGCAGGCTCAATCCCTACGAAGATCGAAATTACATCCCTGATCGCGGGGATGGGATCGCAAGCTCCCTCCAAGCCGATATGGTCGGCGCACTCAGGTAGAATAAAAACACCTTAGGAGAGAGAAAACTGAAGAAGAAGACCCCGTTTCTAAACCATTGCTACTCATAGTCCTATCTACCCTACCATATCCTCCGGCGGAGAATTCGACATCTCCGGTTCCTTTTTTCCACCTCCTTGAACAACTCAAGACGACCAAACGAGAAGGATGGCGTCGATTCGATATCAAAGATGGCGAATCCATTTCAGACCACATGTATCGGATGTCGATTTTGACCATGCTCGCACCTCCTTCCCTGACCGCAAAGCTCCACGTTCCTCATTGTACCAAGATGGCGCTGATCCACGACATGGCCGAATCAGTGGTTGGCGATATAACCCCCGTCGATACCGACGTCACGAAAGCGGAAAAGGCTAGGAGGGAAACCGAAGTCATGGATTACATCTCGAAAACTTTGCTCGGGCGTGTCCATGGCGGGGTGGCCGGCGCGGATATGAAGCGCATCTGGCAGGAATACGAAGATAATGAAACCTTGGAGGCGAAATTTGTTCACGATGTCGACAAAATCGAATTACTGCTGCAAATGGTTGAGTACGAGCGGACGCGCAAGACGAGTCTCGAAGAGTTCTGCCGTGTAGCTCAGCGCATCGAGCTCCCGGAAGTCAAGGATTGGGCGGCCCAGGTACTTGAGGAGAGGAAGGCGTTCTGGCAAAACCAGGAAGGTACCTCTTGAGATAATGAGGAACATTGATGAGGTTACGAAGTCCGGAGACCATGTGTTTGTTGTTGGGGGGTTCGGTTGGCTGGTGTTTTCTTACATTTATTCATAGCATAGAGAATATTCCCATAGACCAGGTTCAGGGTATCCTCTCGCGAGGGTTTTAGATTCTAGAGAATCTCTAAAATACAGTTGGAAAGAAACGTCGTTGGAAAACGAATCTCAGTCTCTAACCATGTCGTTTACTTCAAACTCCATCTCCTTTGACAGTCGTTCCGCCTCCTCAACCATCTCTTCCTCCGTCCGAGGTTCTCGTAGATCATTATCAACAGACGGGAATGTCCCTCTCTTCTCTAACCTCTCCCAGAGATGCTTCGCTAGATCTCCTTCCTCTCCGTCTAACATTCCATAGATCGCATCCGACCCACCTCTAGAATCTAAATCCGCCCGTTTCCGAGGTATAATATGCGTGTGAACATGAGGAACGCTCTGCCCTGCATCAATTCCATCCTGTATCGCAATGTTCAAGCTCGAAGCGTTAAAAACCCTCTCCACCATTTTTCCAACACGATTTACGGTAAGGAAGAGATCGGTCACCTCTGCGGTGGAGAGGTCTGAGATTCGGGGGACGTTGCGGAGGGGCGATACGAGGACATGGCCGGGGAGTAGTGGTTTTATGTTTACTAGAGCGAAGGACATAGGTGTGACATGAAAGACCTGGTCTGGGTGAGCTGATGCCATGACGAGCGGTGCAAAAAACTATTATTAGTTGCGCACTAACCTGAGACGTCACCTGAAATGGTCCAAAATGAATAGGGCCTTTGGTCAGCAGCCCCATCATTGCAGTACGTTGTCGAATGGATGGGGTTGGCAGCGAAGATGAGACGAGCGAGAGCTATCCTGAAGTTGTTGTTGTTATCCCGATGTCTCCGTACCGATCTCGGGTTGCCGAGCTTGGAAATCGACGACCCACCATGCAAGCCGGACCGAAATGATCATAAAATCGGGAGTTGAGGAGCATAAGCATGCATAAGCAACGACGTCATGATAGAGTAGATTGCTAAAGGGGAAGATTTATGGACAATAGGTTTGGATATAATTACTCGCTTTTGTGAAATTAGGTAAACACGGCGAAATGAGGTCTAATCCTCTCTATATATTTATACATTGGTGGTGATGGTGATGGCACGGAACATAATTCCAACCTTCACTCCGAAAGATCCGCTTCGCTTAGCACAGAACTATCATCATCACCTTCGCCGTTATTATCCTCCTCCGGAGCATGCTCTGCTTTCATTGTAGATTTCTCGATATCTTCTTCGGGAAGAAGAAACCCACCGCCTTCATGCTCCTCTTCGGCTGGTGACTCTTTTTCTTTCTCCTGGAGTTTTCTCCTATTAGTGAAGGGGTTATGTGTTTCGCTATCCTTAGCCTCTCCATACTCTTCATGAACACGCTCGACGATCCGTAGACCAATGAGAAATTTCTTCCACGTGGAGAGAACTAGCTTCTCTTGCTTGATGTCCTCCTTCTTTCTTTTCTCTCGTTCGTCCGTAATCCATGCATCCCTCACGAGGCCTGCATTGTCCGAGCTGACCACAACGCCTTCAATGACGGGAACAGCTCTTTTATTACCGAACTCAAAACCCGTTACAGCCTCAGCGTAATCAACACCGAGGCGCTTACAGATTCGAACTGTTCCTCTCCATGGAATATGGGTAGCACCCTTGGGGACCATGGTAGGGACGAAGCAGTCGATATTCCCATACGCATTTTTCGGTATTATGCCGTCCTCAATAGGTGGGGGAATTATGTACTCAGTTTGGTGAAGGGCATAGAGACCTTGCTTCGGCTTCTCCCCGGTTTCCTGTTCGATAACATCTACTTCCTGTTTCCTAGTCAAGGTTACCGCCCGGACTGGGACCAGCTTCAACGGAGTCTCCCCCACTTTAACACGGCGACCTTCTTTATGCCAGCTCTCAGCTGATAGGCATCTGACGACATCCGACCGTTTAAATACCTTCTCCTCCTTCGCCTTGTCGCCCTTACCAGACACAAATGTTCTTGCATGTTGGGAGCCGGGTCTTATCGCCTCCTCTCTTCGTAGGAATCGTTCCAGGACAAATTCGGGCGAAGACCGTAGACTCTGCAGAGTATCAACTTCTGCAGTAGTTTTCTTTTGAGGTTGAGCTGGTGTCAAGTCTCTTGTGTCTTCAATATCATCCAGAGCTGTCCTCTTTGAATCTGGTCTACTATACCCACGCATAGTGACCTTAAACCAATCATAGTGATAAAACCTAGTGGGACCCCGCATTCCGCTATTGAGTGGGATTTTCTCTACTGGCATTCGAAATCCCTTTGTCTTGCCCGGCCACATTCGTCGTTTCAGATATCTGGTCGTGACATCTTTGGCGGTTCCGTCGGAAGAATGAGCAACGACGTAGGAAATAATTTGTTTGAATTTATCGGCCTTAGCCCCTCGAGGCTCGAAAGCACTCAAAGTCTCCGGAGTTGTGGCGACTGGCTGAGCGAGTAGGAACGACTCCACTGGCAGAATCTCCTGAGTGACTTCAGATATCACTTCAGTCCAATAGATTGGGAATGGTGGATCGTCCCCGTTGCCTTTCACACGACTGCGAACGGCTTTTTTCCCTTTGCCCTTCACGTCGTGCTCTTCCTCAGTCTCAGACTGCTCCTGTTCCTCCTTGCTCTTCTCCTCGGTACTATTTTCACACTTCGCCCACCCGAATCCGATCGGCTGTAGACTTGCCACCATCCTCGCTTCAATATCTAATGCTCTGAGTAGAGCGGTGAAAAGCTGCGCACCGATATCCCTAGATCCTTTACATTGGCGTGCCAGCTCTCGGAACTCTTCCAAGTTGCCCACTCTCTCCCCGTGTTGCTTAGGATCGTAGTCATCCTTGTGAAAAGAGGATATTTCGGCCTCGAGGACGGACATGGGCTTATACCCTTTCTTCCGCAATCCAGGGACTGTAATCTTAAACCGCTTCTTCCAGTACGCGGCTAAAACTCGCAGTAGCGGAATGATGGGATCGCCTCCACTGAGATCCGGCTTGCCTGGTTCCGCACGCGAAGACTCGCCATTCCAGTCTCTCCCGCTTCTAGTCTGCTTCTGTCGTTTTGCGGGAGACTTCTTTTCCTTTGTACCCTGACCCGAGGCAACCCTCCATTTCTCTACCTCCTTCTCTATACCCGGTGGTAATTGCTTCAGTAAAACCTCATGGACCTCCGAGTCATTTATCCAGGCGTTCCTAATCGCATTGTGGAAGAGTAGACATTGAACGTGCATGCAATGTGTCTGGACTCGAATCACCCTCTCCAACTTGCTTGGGCCTTTCTTCCCTTGTAGAGTATCCGACAGTGTATGAACATTCTTGTCAAGCGTTAATTCCAAATCTCCCAGCTCTTGATGAGAGTGTGGAGTGGCGATTGAGCTTGATTGTGTTCCTTCCGCCATCGCATCCTCCCAGTCCACTTCATCTTCCCCATCATCCTCTTCCTCGTCGGCCTCGTTCTCGTTTGCTATCGCGCTCGGAACATCGCTCAAGGAAGACTCCGAAGAGTCGCCGTCCGGAACTTCGAAAGCCTTGTTCTCTTCAAGCGTCGGGGTGTTGGCGGGCTCCGCGTCAATGGCGGCCAGGAGCTGGCGTTTCGAATTGTGAGTATCCGGGGAAGCTGGACGTTTGCGGGGAAGAAACGGCGGCATGAGCGAACCGCTTTAAGGGAAGTTGGATAGAGTGGAATAAGTTGTTTCCGAGAGACAGGGTAGTTGGTAATTGGCAAGTGGGTTCTTGGGTGTGTCTATCTTCACGAGCCTTTGATGATAATAACTTTCGGCTTTGAGAACCGAGTTCGGCCGACAGAAGCCCAAGTCCTCCCGATGATGATGCAACTACATATCAATCTTATCTACAATCAAACCCCCACCAACACATCGTAGAAACTCCTTTTCTTTCACTCCTACGACACAGCATAGCATTTCGCATTAATACTCATCATGGAAGCCGCTATGAAACAGTTCTTCACTTCCCCGCGATTTGCGGTGGCGGGAGCAAGCCAGGATACAAGCAAGTTCGGCTACAAGGGTAAGTTCTAGGCTTTCCATGCTACTAAAGGGAAATAGAGTAATCAGTTCGTCTAGTTTTTGCCTGGTATCATCGGCATTCTCTCCCCGTCACTCCATTGAATCCCAAATCACCGGAGATCAGTCTACCATCCCGTACCTACCCCACAGTAGCGTCCCCGTCGGCACTACCGTCACCATCACAAACCTCGCTATCTATAATCACACCTCCCAAGGCGACAATGAAGATATTACAGGAAGCCAAGGGCGTGAATGTGCCAGCAATTTGGCTGCAGCCGGGAAGCTTTGATGACGAAGGACTCGAGTACGCCAAAAACAACTTCAAGGCGGTAGTCGCAGGTGACGGCGGTCGAGGTGATGAGGGCTGGTGTATTCTCATGGATGGTGAAGATGGGCTGTCGGCCGCTGGGGTCAACTGGGCCAGCCAGAAGCTCTAGCTTGGACTGTGTGTTGCGTTCTCTCTCTCTCATACGCCCTATGGAGCCAAAGGGTTCCAAAATCAAAGGACCACAGAGGGGTGCCGCGAGCTGCCGTTTAAATTGGAAGTATGAAGCTCTAGCAGCGATGTTCTTGTACATATCTCAGATGGTCAAACAAGTTATCTGATTTCAATCTTGTCAGATGTATCCACGGGTTTTTATACCCCGACGGACATGTCTTCAGAGTCATCCACCATCTCCAGGGGCTCGTTCACTAGAAACAAGATATCGCTGAGGTTCAAGCTTCTATTGGTTTCACAGCTGCTTGAACGTAGACTCTCAGAGTGTTTAAGCTCTCAAAGAGGAATCAAAGAAAGCACTCACATTCATGAGAATAAGAATAACTAAGAAGAAGAGCAAAAGTTACCAGATAAAAAGGACAAGACAAGCTTCTCTCATTCAGCAACGGAAACGAGTATTTCCTTCTACTGTACCTCTTCAGGTAAACAGGATTGCTTTCCTGTGCTTCCTGGTGCTTCACCAAAGCGAAGTGGAAACGCCTAAACAGCTGTCAAACCTGATTATGTAAGTTGATGTGAATATGCGCACATGACGCGCCTCATCAATTTACAGGATTTCAGAGTCTCACATCTGTTGAGAGTCTCAAGAAAAGTTGTATTCTCCAAGTTCTACAGATTCTTGATAGACTAGTATACATTATTATCGTCATGTGACAATATCAGCATTAGACAAAAGTGGGTCGCAGGATCAACGCTGGACCTGATGACAATTTCCAACGCTCTTCCACTTCTCCCTCTCTACATCTCGACATGGCTGGAATTCTACGCCCCCGGGCCATCTTCTGGGCCTTTATCGTCCTCGCCACAGGCGTGATTTACAGAACATACATACACAACTTCATCTTCCTCGCCCTCGGTATTGGACGAGAGATCCAACCAATCGAGGACTTCCCATGGGCCTGTACACGCGTCCGGCACTCCCTCTTGGAGGGCTGTGAAGACTTATGGCTCGATGAACAGGACCGAAAACTGTACGCAGCATGCAACAGCCTGGAGTCTCGCAAGGGTTGGTCGCCTGGAGGCAACCTTTACAACATCTCCGCGAGATCCCGCACGGATCACATCGCTGTTATCGATGTTGACCAACCTGGCTCAGATGGACTGTATGGTCTACGCCAGCTCAAGATCAACGGATATCAGGATGATCTTGACTTGCATGGATTTGATGCCCGCAAGATTGAAGGCCGGCTTCGGTTCTGGTTGATCAACCACAGACCTCCTGTTGACCATGTCACTGGAGAATTTCTTGATGCTGGGGTCGTTGGGGCAAATTCTACTGTTGAGATGTTTGATCTGGATGAGACCTCTGACAAGCTTGAGCATGTTAAGACTGTGGCCAGCGAGGCGATTTTCACGCCCAATGGCGTGGCAGTGGAAGAGGATGGTCTGGGATTCGTGATCACAAACGACCACAACACCAAGACTGGAACCTTCCGTGATCTGGAAATGCTGTCTGGAGGTGGAAGTCTCGCATACTGTCGATCTGACACAGGGAAATGCCATATCGCGGCTGACAAGGGATTCTCCATAGCTAATGGAATAGCCCACGACAAGAATGGCTACTACTACGTCGCTAACTCTGCGTCTGGCCTCATCACCGTTCATAAACTCGTCAATAATGACTTGGTTCATGTTGAATCGATCAATACCGGGTACCCAATGGATAACCTGTGGCTTGATGCGGATGGCAACCTCATTGCAGCTGCGGTCCCTGATTCAATTGCTTTTGTGAAATCCAGCATGGATCCATACAACGTTGTTGCCCCCGCTACCGTCCTCACGATCAATGACATTGCAAAGCAGTTAAAGATTTACGGAAAGAATGTCAAAGTGTCAAAATTGGCGGAGGATAGAGATGCTAAGAGCCTTCCCAGCTCGACAGTCGCTGTGCATGATGCGAAGGGTCATAAGCTGTTTTTGGCGGGTATATTCTCTCCGTTCATCACAATTTGTGAGCAGCGTCTCTAATTATCTATGCCCAAGAGATGAATACGATATCGGTCGATACATTTCAGAGACTTTTTTGTACATAACTCTACAGGCAGAACACTCACTCCGTTGGGTTGTGGTAGATGCAAGGGGGGTGAACATTCATTAAGTGTTTCTTCGGGGCTGAATGACTCATAAACAGATGGTGCGGATTCAAACTCCAAATAGTAACCAGGAGAGGGAGCATACAAGGGAGCTTGGCCCCATAGACCCGGTCGGCAGGAATCATCATCATTATCAAGAGGAATGTAGGTCATCCCTCCAATGTAGAAAATGCCACTGAAGAGCATAGTAACACGGTTTGGCGTTAGCTTGGTACATCAAAGTGAGGAAGACTTCAGCGGAAACCTGTGGCTGACAAGCTGAATATGGTGTTGAGCAGGGTCATGAGCACAATCTGGAAGCAATTTAGCAAGATATTGTTAGTCACTGTTTATGCTGCTTGGTATATAGATTAAGCCCGAAGATTGTAAATTGTAACTTGAACACAAAAGTGTGAGAAGAAGTGGAAGAAGTGACACCTTATTTATTTTAAACTAGTTCGTTATTATATAATCATGACTTTATATAAGCAATTTACATAAGCATTTATCGCAAAATAGAGTCGGAGATACTGAGGCAAAGACACTTTGTTTTTGCTTCATTTCTTTTGTCTTGTTGCCCAAGTTATTTACGATGAATGTAACTTATCAATAAAAAGACATCTCACTGAATGACCTTGTCATTATTCGAGATAGAGGTTCAAAGTTGGAGACATCACACCTGTCGTCGTTGGAGCGAACTAGACAAAACATCGTTTTGTCGTTGCCGTGGCAGCTAAAGCTATCCCCGCTAATCACATCACAGAAAAGAAAATCAAGGAGTCAACTGACAGGTTTCTCTCGCGACAGAGGGATTTTGGTGACAGCTCATCCACAGGAGCTCTTTTGCATCCAGCTCAGTCCAAACAACAGAACAGCGATATATTACAACAACTTGCGGTTTCGTGCTCTTTTGCCATCGCCTGTGTTGGCAGACAGTGAAGGTTGAAGCTCGGACACTGATTTAAAAAAACAAAACGATCTTCCTTGCAGATAAACTATGGCCACTCCAGATTCTCCGATGCCTGGATCATTTGTTTACGATAGCCCAATACCTCCAAAGCTGGATCTCGCAGGATCTAGCTCCGGTGTATTCCAACCGCCGAGTCCGATCTCAGCAGCATCCTCGCTCTGTCGCACAGTCAACTCGAAGCAAGGAAGCAGCCGGAAACGTCAGCGGTTCGATCGCAATGATGATGATTCCATCAGGAGCTTCAACGCCGGCAGCTCAAGCCTCCGCAACCACATGACCACCGACAACAAATATTACGGCAGAAACAGTCATGGGAGACCGATTCACCAACCCGGGGGCGGCAATAACTGGTTCTCCAACTCTGAAGCGTACAGCGACATGGCCAGCCCTGCGCCCTTTGTCAACACCGACTACCGCTTCGCTGGTGGACTGGATGGTCCCTCTGCATCCCTCGCAGCGGCGCTAGAGAATGAGGAATACAACGGACAGGAACTGGACTATAGGCCGAACCGGTATCGCAGCTTTACTACAGAACAGCAGGCAGAGAACTATCCGATGGAGACAGCGGTATCTCGGGGAGGAAACGGAAGGAAACGAGCCCGCCCATCATCATCCTCGTCGTCATCACCGCAGAAAAGCAACGGCTGGGGAAAGGCAGTGTTCCATATGGTGGGAGGGGTTGCAGGGAAAGTGTGGGATTTCTGCTGGTCAGGAGCGTTTCGCGGATTTCACGCAGGCGGTGGGGTGGGATACCAGATAAACACTCCTCAACGACCGACCGATCAAGACACCTGGCAAACAGACTCGGGGCGAGGGAACGATCTATTCCGCAGTCATAGTCGAGACGAAGTGCCTATCCCTGGCCAATTCCCGAACAGAGTCGAGGAACAACCGAGTCGTGGGTTAGGCGCGGACGATCTCAACAGCAACTGGATATTAGTGAAGAGTGAAGACACCCAGTCAGGTCAAAGCAGTCCCACCCAGGGGCCTCGAAAACTTCCCAGACGGACCAGCAACGTTGCCGCCCGACCGATCACCCCACGAAGGGCAGTGGCAGGAAGGACGGGGAGAAGATCAGGGCTGACTCCAGCACGGCCATCACCGTCCGCACAGATGGTTCCGCATGCGTCCCCGAAGACTCAGAGCCCAACCAAGACGGACAACCCGGCGTCGGCGGAAGCACAGCGGTATGCGGCCAAGGTGCGACGGAGAGAGCGGGAAGAAGACGCGAGTATGCAGCGGTTGAACCAGCAACTACAAGCGATGATCAAGGAAGGGAAGGAAGCACTGGGGACAAGAGTGGAGGTGGATGATTCGATGGATCTAGAGGACTCGGATTGAAAAAGGGGGGAAACAAGAAAAGTCTCTCATCTATTGCCGTCCATGTCACTGTTGTATTTCTCTCTCTCTCTCTTTCGGAACAGGTTGCGAATGATACCCCGGGGATCGGTGTGTTTGTTTCTCTTTTGTTGTACTGTAATTACTCCTTATCTAGCTAATGAATTTCCTTTGTGATGTGTGAATGTATGACGTCTTGTTTGTTTTGTGGTTCCCTTGTCTGTTACCCACCTTCTCTTTCCACGGTTGAAACACTACGGGGGATGAAACGTTGAATAGCTACCATCTCCGATACAATCAATACGGACACTACCATCTCGCCTTCTCACATCGCCACAAGACCAAGATCTTCATGACAACGATATCAACATCAACACATCATGTGACTTTCTCTCTCTGTTCAGCCCTGTGAGCCGAAGATCCGAAAGGGCAGATCACGTGGGGCAACCTTGGTCAACCTGTTCGCGTGGTCCTGTTGGTGATTGGCTCACTGATTTCCGTTGGGGCGGGGAAGAACAGAAACCCCGAGAGTCCGGTTATCGGCGATCTTATCAGTTCATTGTCTTCGGTTGAAGGAGAATAAACATATTAAACACTGGAGATAACAAGCGATAAGGATAGATGCATTGATGCCTTGAGAGGAAGATAGCGTCTACATTTATTTCATCAGAGTCCAGGCCCATCACCAAGTCAAAGAGCAGGTCTTTCTTGGCGAGATGCTTCACATCAGGACCAACGGTGATGCAAGAGAAGAGAAAAGGTCCCTGCACCCCTGCATCCCACTTCTTTCTACCTATGGCCAATGAGAAGAGAAGGATGATCTCACCGCCCGGACGGCCCCTGGTTTTGTTGGGGCGTCTAGATGCTTAGTCATGTTCAACCGTTTCCATGTTTTTTTCCCTTTGTTGTTTTTTTGCCTGGCAGTGGGAAAGATGATGCGATGATGATGAGAAGAAGAGGAAGATAGAGATAGAGATAGAGATAGATAAGAAGTAGAAGTAGAAGGAGAAGGAGAAGGAGAGACAAAGAAGAGATAGTGAAGAGAAGAGGGAATTGCCACCGTCGAAAGAATGGAGATGAAAAATTCGCTGGATAGATCATAGCTTCTCATAGATCCAACGTCTTCCCCAACCTGAGTCAATCATTGATATCATCATCATCCGCCATTGGGGGAGAAAACATCATTCTCACAAGCCACAAGCAAGAGGAAGAAAGAAGCAGAAAGACGAGAAAGAAGAGGAAATCAATTGCTCTTTTAACATCCATCCCTCGGCTCTTCGACGTTTTCGCATCGGGGAGAGTCATCATTCAACCGTTTTGGCCCTGAACCAGAGGCGGAAAAACCTGTCCACTCCACCCCCAACATCCATCTCGATCCTCGTCTTCGTCTTTCTCGGCCAGACGGGTTGTCTCTTTCTCCTTCTCTCTCTCATCGAACCACTTCTTCGACACTAGCTTCGGTAAAAGAAATCAAAACACTGGTCAGTTTCCGTTTAGTTCCTTTTCGCTTTCTCTCCTGCACATGCCACTCAACAATCCCCTCCCTTCCTCAACCACATCCCTCTTCTTCCTCTTCTTCTTCTTCTTCCTTTAAATATCTTCATCTTCCTTCCTTCCACTCTTCCTCTTCTCTTCTTCAAGTCTTCTTCACTCTTCACATCAACATCCATCTATCATCTTCTTCTTCAGACAGTATTCTGTCACTGGTTCTCTCTCTCCCTTCACTGGGCCTGACATCAACCAGAAATAGTTGATTATACTCCCCTCGAGGAACGAACCATGTCGTCTCCTCAGATGGCGGGATCCTCCTCCTCCTCCTCCTCCCAGCCGGCAGACGCTCAGCGTCCTCGCCCCAACGAGTCCAAAAAGGTCCACATCACAGAGACCCCCATGACCCGACAGAACTGGTACAAGCACGTCAACTGGCTCAATGTCGCCTTCATCGTCCTCTTCCCGCTCTACGGCATCATCGGGGCTTTCTGGGTCCCTCTCCATCTCAAGACTGCCGTCTGGGCCGTCGCCTACTATTTCTGCACCGGTCTCGGCATCACAGCTGGTATGTATTCCCTCCACGGTCAACACGAAAAGAAACACCCACTAACGATGAACGACTAGGTTACCATCGTCTTTGGGCACACACCTCATACTCCGCCACTCTTCCCTTGAGGATCATTCTCGCTGCTTTCGGTGGTGGTGCCGTCGAAGGATCGATCAGATGGTGGGCTCGCGACCACCGCGCCCATCACCGTTACACCGACACCGACAAGGACCCCTACTCCGTCCGCAAGGGACTCCTGTACTCCCATCTCGGCTGGATGGTCATGAAGCAGAACCCCAAACGGATCGGACGCACCGATATCACCGATCTCAACGAAGATCCCGTCGTCGTGTGGCAGCACCGCAACTACATCAAGGTCGTCCTCTTCATGGGCCTGATCTTCCCCACCCTCGTTACTGGTCTCGGATGGGGTGACTGGCTGGGTGGCTTCGTCTACGCCGGTATCATCCGCAGCTTCTTCGTCCAGCAAGCCACTTTCTGTGTCAACTCGCTGGCCCACTGGCTGGGTGATCAGCCGTTTGACGACCGCAACTCTCCCCGTGACCATGTCATCACTGCCCTGGTCACTCTCGGTGAAGGATACCACAACTTCCACCACGAATTCCCCTCCGATTACCGCAATGCTATCGAATGGCACCAGTACGACCCCACCAAGTGGACCATCTGGACCATGAAGCAGCTCGGGCTCGCCTATGACTTGAAGGAGTTCCGTTCCAATGAAATCGAAAAGGGCCGTGTTCAGCAGCTGCAGAAGAAGCTCGACCAGAAGCGTTCCAAGCTCGACTGGGGTGTTCCTCTCGAACAGCTGCCCGTCATGGAATGGGATGACTATGTCGACCAGGCCAAGAGCGGACGCGGTCTCATTGCGGTCGCCGGTGTTGTTCACGATATCACCGACTTCATCAAGGACCACCCGGGTGGCAAGGCCATGATCAACTCCGGCATCGGCAAGGACGCAACCGCCATGTTCAATGGTGGTGTGTACAACCACTCCAACGCTGCACACAACCTGCTCTCCACCATGAGAGTCGGTGTCATCCGTGGTGGCTGCGAAGTCGAAATCTGGAAGCGTGCTCAGCGGGAAAACAAGAACGTGGACTACGTTCGGGACGAGTCCGGACAGCGGATTGTTCGTGCTGGGATTCAGGTCACCAAGATCCCCGAGCCCATCCCCACCGCCGATGCTGCATAGACTTAACGATCATGACGCGGAGTTGATTGACATATTATTTTATTATTTCCTTTTGTCTTTTTTTGGTTCGGAACGAGTGTAACGAATAAGACGCAAGATGGAAGCTCAGAATCGCACCTTGATCTGAGCCACTGTTTCCATCCTTCCCGCCGCCATCGTCCGGTTATATCCCAATGGTGCGATAATAATCCTTCCTCCTTTTTCACTTTGATTCTTTCCAGAGGAACGGTGACTCGCTGATTGCGTTTGTCCATGTTCATTCTATTTGACAGTCGTGTTTATTTATTCTTTTGACTGGGAGTTTTATGGAGCCATGAGCGGAAAAAGGAACCGTCTTGCAATTGCCGCGGTCGTAATGGAGGGGAGTTTTCTCTTGTTTATATCATCTTTTCTTTACCTGTATAGAGAACATTCCTCCTCTGGGGATGCACAAAACCAATGACTATGAATAATGTAAATCCAAATCAAAAATAAGAACGAGAAACGAGAAGTTTTATCTGTTGATATCTTTGTCCTTTTCAATGTTTTACCTTCAAATTCTTCATCTGTTTGAATCCTTCAGCTTCTTAAGGTGACATCGCTTTCTTCATGTGATTCACCTCAAATTATCATGTGATCATCCCATATCAACTTCCCCTTATTTCCCTTTCCTTCCTTCCTCAACTAAGCTTCAACTCTTCAATTTATCATACAAAAAACTGTGATAGTTTCTTTATAATGCTAAGACTGCTATTACCCGCGTTCGCTCAGGAATGCATCCCGTCTCAGGGAATCGCTGATCCGGGGAGTTCGGAGATATATGAAGTGGAGAACTTCCATCGACATTAGTCCGATGTCCGTTCCTGACGTTTCTATACCCCTGAGCACCCACCTCTCCCCTTGCATTTTCCATTCCCGGGAATCGGTCTAATGTTGATCTGGGGAACTTCATCAAATTCGAATGCGGATAGAAGTACATGGTCCGGCTACTGGCTTGGACGATGTGATATCATTCTGCGAGGAACATCCCCAGGGAAAATATTGTTCTCTTTCAATCCCTGGATGTAACATGGTGGGCTATGGATATGCAGGAACACCTAACACCTGCTCTCGCATGGGAGGTTCTCTATTTCCGACCCCGCGTGCGGTTGGGAAGTATGTTGTGGCTACCTACTTAAAGCTCACAGCTTCCGGGAGTGTTGTTCTTCGTTGAGAGGCAGCACATACACACTGGATTTTATCAATCTCGCTCTTGTCTTTGAGTACCAAACATGTTTGACTACTCGACTGCAGCGATGGCTGCCCTATTCCTCTCAACGTCGGCGGTAGCAGAGTTTACGGTGATTCCGCAGCTGTTTCAGGTATCCGGTGGCTCCGACGTAAACAATGTTAAACTGACTTGGTCCGGTGTCAACGGTTCCACCAGTTATACCGTCTCCTCCAACGACGCTGTCATTGCCAACGTGACTGGAAATACCTACGACGACTATGACCTTGCGGCGGATCAAGCGTTTACCTACAAGATTACCGCGTACAGCGACGACACGGAACTCGATGTTTCCAGCGAGGTGGATGTGGCTCCATATACCCCGAGTGGTAGCTATTCCACGTATGACAACACTCAGGCGTCCCAATTGAATGTGACGTCCGATCTCCAGGTAGATGGGACGTACTACAGATTTCTTCAGACCGAGTCCGACGACGATGGTAATTTTGATATCGTACAGCAGCAGTCGACGGATGGATACAATTATGACTCTAGCAGTGATTTTACAGTTCTCACAAGTAAAACCGTCTGCGAGTCAACTGGAGGAGCATGCAAGCTGGAAAGGACGCAGTTCATGTACAACCCGTCCACCTCTCAGTTTGTGATGTGGGCTCACTTTGAGAACGCTAAAGACTACACTCTCGGCCAAGTGGCCGTTGCCCATGGAGCTCCTGGCGAAGAATTTACTTTTGATGGAGCCTACCAGCCACTGGGCCACGACTCTCGGGATATGAGCGTTTTCACCGATGATGACGGCTCTGCCTATCTAATTTCCTCCACAAATACGAACACGGACACCAACATTTACTCTCTGACATCGAACTGGACCGCTGTCGACAGTCTCCTGACGTCGGCTCTTCAGTCCGAATATCGAGAAGCTTCCTCCGTTGTTAAGGTAAACGGGACATACTTCCTTTTCACTTCTCGTGCCTCGGGTTGGTATCCATCAACTCCACAGTACAACACCGCAACATCCATGTCCGGCCCATGGAGCGAAGCCCTTCCTATCGGAAACACTGCAACTTTCGCTTCGCAGTCCGGTGGAGTCAGCCAGATAGGGTCACAGTATGTGATGCAGTCGGACCGTTGGAGCGAGAATTGGGACCCTTCCCTTCCCCCGAACCGCCAGCTTTTGCTCCCTGTTTCGTTTTCCGGTAACGGTTACGCCCAATACCACTTTTACAAATCAGTCTGTTACAGTGAGGATGGTGTCTTCGGTGTCCAGAGCGGCAAGGCGCTGTCACCTGGAAAAACCTGTACATCAAGTGGTGGTTCGAACGTAACATTTGCTACCGACGGCACCCAGGACGACGCAGAACAATTCTTCGAACCTGATGATATCCCGTTTTGGCTCGAGGTCGACCTTGCGGACAGCCACACAATCTCGCAAGTCGACCTGACCACGCTTATGGTCCAGGGCTCGGAGATGTACTACAGCTACAACATCACCGGAAGCACCGACGGGTCTTCCTACACTTTACTAGCGGACGAATCTAACAACACAGTCGTCGGGTTCGTTCCCAG